>MU679123.1:0-26984 GCA_026770625.1 Nicotiana glauca | reverse complement strand
GCATTACCCCTCTGAGGTTGCTCACAAGGTCCCCAAACAGGGCCCGCAGTTTGAGCCTCCCCAACGACAAGGTCCAGTGGTCGTCCTTGCTAAAGGCCCTCAGCCTCTATATCGAATGTCATTTCGATTGTCCTTTAATTGGAAAAACTCCCTTTACTACACACTCCTTCGCGTGGTGCAGTAGCGGTAAAAAGGAGGTGCGACACATAGGATAAAACATGTAATGCCAGGTGGCCATTTGGAAAAATGGCACGTGGAACCGACGACAATTATCCCATCCGATACAGGAAGGAATGACATTCATAAATAAGCAATAAATACCCTCCGTCCGATGGCGTTAATGAGGAATATTCCACAGCGTTAAGCAAGTTGCCTGTTACTAGGAATTTGGCATTTATGGTCATCGTTACATCTTCATCAATGGCCCTCGTAATTGACATTAAAGAAGGGCACGATCCTAGGACCTCCTTCCCTAGACGTAGCTATAAATAGCGAGCTCCGTTGTCATTGTAAAGAAACGAATTTTCTAACAAACTAATACTACAATCTACTCAAAGCTCCATACAATTTTATCTTCTTATTTTCTATTCTTATTAGTATTGCGCCCGGAGGCTTCACTACTGGAATCTTTATTTCTGTCATTCGTCTTTTTATCAAGGCTAAGTGTGATATATTTCTTCAATTATCTTATATTTTAGGATTGAATTAATTCACTTGTCTAGAAACTACGTACAAATTCAACTATATCATTTTACGTGTAAACAGTTTGGCACCCACCGTGGGGCCTAGACAGCCATGTAATTAAGTTGATCCTTACCTTTTTTACTAATGTGTTTTGATCATTTTGTCTTAGAAAAAATCATAAGAAATGACAGATAACGAAGTTAACAACACATTCAATCCCGAGATTCAAGGAGATCAACCTGATTTCGAGGATTCAATTAGTGACACCCACAATGAGGGGAACGATGCCATGTTGGTTCACGACAAGCGATATCCTCGACATGTTAGAGAAGCAACTCCCAATGATGCTGAAGAGGAATAGATTATTGACTCGGTAAGGGTCCTACAAGAGCAACACGCGATCATTATATGCCACCTCACGCGACAGGATAAGGTTATGACGGAGTTGAAATAGGCGTTATCAGGGGCTTCCAGTAATGCAAATAGACGAGATCCAGTTCCTTCCGGCCCTCCCGCAAGAGGGGAGATTGGCTTCGATATAGCTAGGAGAAGTGGATCCGGCTTCAATAGGGAAAATGACCCCTTCAAAAATGAACTTTTACGGTTTATGAGAGAGGTGAATGCCCGCATAGACCAAACCTCGGGCGCACCACCAGTGCTGAAGGGACCAAACTCAAAGAAGTATATTCAGTTGCCATACAAACCAAGCGCGGCACCCGAATTAATTCTGAAGCAGTTTAAAATAACCGACATGCCAAAGTATGATGGAACTTCAGACCCTCGGGAGCATATTACCAGCTATACAATGATGGTAAAGAGGAATGATCTAGCTCTTCACTAGATTGAATCTATTTTGCTAAAAAATTTTGGAGAGACTCTCACGAGGAGAGCCCTGACGTGGTACTCGCTGTTACCCGAGCATTCCATTGATTCCTTTCAGATGCTGGCAGATTCTTTTATTAAGGCTCATGTCGGGGCCAAAAAGGTGCAAGCACAAAAGGCCGACATATTTAGAATTGCCCAAGGAAAATCCAAATTTCTACGAGAATTTGTTACCCGGTTCCAAAAGGAGAGGATGTTTCTCCCGTCTGTTCTAGACGTATGGGCGGCTGAAGCATTCACTAAGGGACTGAATTCGAGAAGTTCTGACACCTCCCAAAAACTAAAGGAATGTTTTCTTGAGTTCCAAGCAATTACTTGGGCAGATGTATACAACCAGTATGAGTCAAAGATAAGAATCGAAGACGACCAGGTCAATTTCCCATAGTCGGCAAAGGGAGGGGAGAGGAATAAAGAAAAATCAAAAGACGATTTCAAGTGGACAAGCGGTCTTCAAGGTTCCAGTTTCGCCTTACGAATGGGCAGAAGGCCATAATAGAGGTTTTTAGTTAGCTGATAGATTCACTATCGATAAAAGGTGTGATGGCGGTCGGAATAATAGATCATTGCAGGATAAGGAAGCGCCAAGCACGTGGGATCCTTCCTACCCTAGGCTATCGGAATACAACTTTAACTTCAATGTAGTAGAGTTGGTGTCAGCCATGAGAAACATCAAAGAAGCTCCGTTCCCAGAACTGATGATATCTGATCCCAGCCAGTGGGATCCTAACTTATGGTCTGGAAACCATGGGACAAATGGCCACCGGACTGTGGACTGCCGACATCTCCAGGAAGAAGGGGCAACACTGTTGAAGAATGGTCATCTTAGAGAATTCTTGAGTGACTAGGCTAAGAAAAATTATGGTCGTAACGGGAACAATGTTGAACTCTCGAAAGCTGGGAAAGATCCCCCACGCGAGATGATCAACATGATCTTCAAGGGGGAACAAGATTAACGGGGTCACCTTTTCGGCAACAAAAAAGTCGAAAGTATAAATAACCCATACCAAAAGGCTCGAGAAGTCGCCAAAGACGATATCACTTTCATGGAGGAAGATGCAAGCAGATTGCTGTGATGACACAACGAGGCACTGATAATTTCTTTAAATGTGCTAGATTTTAAAATTAAATGTATTTTAGCGGATCCAAGAAGTTTATCCAATATCATACAATTGAGAGTATTGGAGCAAGATAAACTCACCAGAGGCATTATTCCAGCCACAAAACTCTTTACCGGATTCAACCTCACGTGCGTGACAACCCGAAGATAGATTTTGTTGCCCACAAACGCCAAAAAAGTAATGAAAACAACTCTTTTTGAAGTGGTAAATGGTGATATGGGATATAACATCATTCTGGGAAGACCATGGTTGCACGAGATGAAAGCTGTACCATTAGCATATCATCAATAGCTGGAGTTTCCAACACCCGAAGGAGTTAAACAGATAAGGGGTGACCAATCGGCAGCAAGAGAGATGAATGGAATTTTTATCTCCTATAGAAAAGGGAAGGAACACATGGCATAGTAATTACAGGAACTGGCACCCGCTCCCGAACTGGATGAAGTTAGCCCGGGGGAAAAAACTTCGGAATTTTATCAGGTGCATAGGTGTTTCTAGGTTCCATAAAAGACGAATGCAATGAAATCCAAATTGTAAGATCTTGATCAAGTTGCATTGTTCGAAGAGTTCTTAGAAAAGAAATTCCACTTTGGGACAACACTGCACCTCGAGCTTAGTTCTGGCTTTATTGAATTTCTTAAATCTAATATCGATTGTTTTGCATGGTCGCATGTGAATATGATAGGTATCTTGATGGAGGTAGCCATAAATAAGTTAAATTTGTTCCCAACATACCCCCGATAAGACAAAAGAAATGCCCTATTGCCGAAGCAAGGAATAAATTTGTCAAAGAAGAGGTAACTCGCGTACTTAATATCGGTTTGATCCGAGAGGTAAAGTATCCAGACTGGCTAGCTAATGTAGTAGTAGTTACTAAGAAGAATAATAAATTTCACATGTGTAGATTATAAATATTTAAACAACGCATGCCATAAAAACTTGTTCCCACAGCCAAACATCGATAAAATGATTGATGCTACAGTCGCACACCAGTTAATGAGTTTCCTCGATGCTTATTTTGGATACAACCAAATTAAGATGAACCCATAGGATCAGAAAAAACTTCGTTTATAACAAATTTTGAAGCATATTGCTATAATGTGATGCCATTTGGGTTGAAAAACACCAAAGTCACTTATCAACAGCTCATGAATAAGATGTTTGAATAACAAATAGAAAAAAACTATGGAAGTTTATATAGGCGATATGCTTGTTAAGTCTTTGAATGCAAATGATCACCTTCGACATCTGCAAGAAACTTTTGACATCCTAAGGAAGCATAATATGAAACTTAACCCCGAGAAATGCACGTTCGGAGTCAGCTCTGGCAAATTTATGAGATTTTTGGTATCGCAAATGGGAATTGAGGTAAACCCCGATAAGATCAATGCAATCAAAGACATCCCAAACCAACTGTCAAACGTGACAGAAGTCCAAAGGATCACTGGGATATTGGTAGCTTTGAGCAGGTCTATTTCTTGGTCATTAGAAAACTGTCACCATTTCTTTGCACTGCTCAAAAAGAAAAACAATCCTGAATGGACCCCAGGGTGCCAGCAGGCTTTGATAGATTTGAAAAATTAATTGCCAAGCCCTCTGTTGCTTTCGAAACCAAAAGAAGGTGAAATGTTGTTAGTCTACCTCGGTGTCTCAGAAGTCTCGGTAAGTGCAGTTTTAGTCTATGAGGATGAAGGTACATAATCTCCTATTTACTACGTCAGTAAAATTTTAACGGGAGCAAAAACTCGCTACCCACTTGGTGAAACTGGCCTTAGCTCTTGTAGTCACCGCTTGAAAAGTAAGGCCCTACTTCAAATGTTACCCGATAGTTGTGGTGACCATTTTCCGTTAATAGAACATCTTTCACAAACCCGAGCTCTCGGGTAGGTTGGCCAAATAGGCCGTCAAAATAAGTGAGTTCGACATAGATTATAAACCAAGGAATGCAATTAAATCACAAGTCTTGGCTGACTTTATAGCCGATTTCAGCCCGGTATTGTTGCCTCTAGCAACCGAAGAGGTAGTAATGGTGTCGGAATCAACATTGGAGATTTGAACCTCATGTACGGATGGAGCTTCCAACATAAAAGGGTCCAGACATAGTATAGTATAAGTCACGCCTTGGGGAGAAACCCTAAGGCAGGGCATCAGAACGGTCCCTTTAACTAACAATGAAGCAACGTATGAAGATTTTATTGTAGGGAGGGTCCGAACTTGGTATAGTATTAATCACGCCTTAGGGAGAAACCATAAGGCAAGCCATCATAACAGTCCCTTTAACTAACAATGAAGCAACGTATGAAGATTTGATTGCAGGGCTTGACCTAGCTCGGGGACTAGATTCTGAGGTCATAGAAAATCAAATGTGATTTACAGCTGGTGGTAAATCAGGTCTACGGGATCTTCGAAACCAAAGAGGAGCCCATGCAACAATACGTGATAAAGGTCTAGGATCTAGATTTCGGGAGTGGTCGATTACTCATATCCCGATAGAAGACAACGCAGAAGAAGATGCATTAGTTAACCTCGGTTCATAGATGGAAATAATGGGATGCATTAGTTAACCTCGGTTCATAGATACTATGACGTAAATACGGCTAATTTGGTCTGGGACTGGAGGAATGAAATCATTTATTATCTCTAGCATGGGAGGCTTCCTGAAGACTCCAAAGCGTCCTAGGCGTTGCACGCCAGAACAACGATATAGCTTCAAGAGAGGACAACTGTAAAGAAAATCTTTCCAAGGCCCAGTAGCCCAGTGCTTGGGGGCATCTGAAGCACACTATGTTATGCGAGAAGTCCGCGAAGGGAAATGCAACAACCATTCGGGTGCAGATTCCTTAGTGCTACAATCGGTAAAGGCAGGATATTATTGGCCCCGCATGGAACAAGATGCCAAAGACTTCGTATAAAAATGTGATAAGTGCCAATACTACGCATCACCGGTACATCAACCGGAAGAACTGTTGCATTCTATTATGTCCCCGTGGCCGTTCATGAAATATGGGATGGACATCGTCAGACCAATGCCGCCGGCTCCCGGAAAGGAAAGATTTATTTAGATTTTGATTGACTATTTTTCTAAGCGGGTGGAAGCAGGTCCTTATCAGAAGATCGTCGGATGCGAAATAGTGGATTTATTGTGGGAAAACATAATCAGCAAGTTCAAAATACCAAAGGAGATAGCCTGCGATAATGGGCACAATTTATTGGCCCAAAAGTAATAAAGTTCCTCAAAGATTTGAAAATAAAGAGGATCACATCTTCGCCCTACCATCTGGGTGCAAATGGTCAAGCGGAGTCAACAAACAAAGTGATTATACAAAACCTCAAGAAAAGGATGGAAGCGGCTAAAGGAAAATGGCCCGTGGAATTACCTGGAGTTTTATGGGCATACAGAACAACGACCAAATTGAGCGTAGGAGATACTCCTTTTTCCCTTATGTACGGGGAAGAAGCCTTAATCTCGGTGGAAGTAGGGCAACCCACCTTAAGATATTTCCATGCAGATGAAGAAACAAACAATGAAGCAATTTTAGTTAGCTTGGAGCTACTCGAAGAACGCAGGGACTTGGCGCATGTAAGAATGGCAGCCCAATGTTGATACCCAATTTTTTTTCTGTATTTTTTATATGCAAAATATCTTTTAAAATAGCATGTACATGCATATATAAGGATGTCCCAAAGTCCTACTATTCTTCCTTAATTTTTTCAAAGATTTTTAATCAATTTACTGCCCTATTTTATCACGAAAAACCCAATGATGGTCCCTAAAATTATCATTTTTGGTGATTTATTTATTGGATTCTTATGTTTGCACCAAAATATGGCTAAGATATTTTTCACACATTTTTATGAATTTATTTGGTATTTTTAAGGATAAAATTGCATAATTGCAATATTGGCATTTTTAAGTTTAAATCCGTCTCATATTTATAAAATGGGAATTTCTCAGAAATTCGTTTATTATTTTTTTATAAATTAAAAGGGAAAAAGAGGCTATTTAACTTATAGCCACATTTGGCTTTCTAATTTGGCCTAATTAAACCCAAGACCCAACCCAAATTAGACCAATCCAATACCCAACCCAAATTAGACCAATCCAATACCCAACCCAATCAGATTGCCCGACCCAGGCCCCAATTATCCTACCCGACCCACCTACCCCATCCAATCTGGACCGTTGATCACTCAGATCAATGGTCCCCATTTATCCTACCTAAATTAAACCAAACGACACCCCAACACCCCTCATTTTTCCCTCACTCATCTCTATCTCTCTGGTTCACTCTAGAACCTTCCCCATCCCTTCCTCTCCGATGAATTCTGTTCATCTTCTCCGGTCACCCTCTAACCTAGATCCATGGTGGTTTAACCACCCACCAAGTCACTTATGGTTCCTCATATATGGTTAACTGACGCTCCATGACTCGATCATGAAGGGTTGTGTCCAGACCTCTATCAATTCGAGGTCCACGGCCATCTCGGGCCCCTTCCGGCAAGCTATGTCTATTTCGAAGCCCGGTCTTGCCTCCTTTTGCTTAGATCCAAGCCTTTCTCGCCGTTTGGGTTCCTCTGAAAACCCTGGTTTTGAGGTTTTTCTTATCTCTTTAGATCTGTCCCATATCCATGCTTTCCTTAAGATTTTAAATGATTTTCCTGGCTTTTCTTTCAAAAACTACTTTCAAAACTATTTCTTTTCCGATCTAGGGTTTTTTTGAAAGTATTTAAATGTTTCTCTAACTTTCTTTTTGTGTGTATTTGCCTCTACCATGTTCTTGTATTTTCTTCTACCATGTTCTTGTATGCTCCTTCTACTATATTTTCTTATACTGTGTTCTAGCATGCTTTTTGTACTGTATTTTCCATTACTGTATTCTTTTGTTTTTCTCCTACTATATCTTCTTTTACTATGTTCTTAAGTGTTTCTTATTAAGTTCCACCTACTGAGTTTTGGTTAAGCTTCTTCTAAAAACGTCTTAAAATGTTTCTCATACTGTTTTTATGAATTTTCCCATTATGTTTCGAATTTGTTTCTTCTACTCTATTTTCTTTGAGCTCTTCTACTGTGTTCTACATGTTACTTTTCTATCATGTTTCTCATGAGTTTCTGTTGCTGAAAGAAACGTGTTAGAAGTTTCAGTTCTTTTTTGAGACCTTTGAACCTGTTTCGATTTAATTGCTTGCCCATTCATCTTTGCACTCGATTAATGGTGGAAACCCTAGAATTTGGGGTTATTTTGAGTTTGGCTATGTGATTTGCCTAAACTAGGGTTTTATTTCAAAACCCCAAACTCTTTCAGACCAATTTCGAGTCACTGAACTGAGTTGGGACATCCTTGTCTTTCATACGACTCTGACTTTTGCTAAACTCTTCTAAACTCGTTTACACTAGATTTTTCTACTGCTTTTACAATGACACAGCATCTTATTTCATGATTGACGTGTCTGTATACTCTTTATATGTGATGAACTTCCCTCTAAAATGGATTTCGAATTTGTGATTTGTTCAGACTCCCTTCTGAATAGGTCTAATTGATTTTCTTTCCTTGTTTGCTGATTTTCCCTGTGACTCGACTTAATTTAAAAACCTTTCTCAGCTTTTCTGACTTGGTTCATTCATACAAAATCTCTGACCTCTGATTTACTGGCTACTAATTGATTTTCTTACCTTAATTGTACAACCGCGTATTTCAAAATTCTATACTTAAATAAAACTTCTATGTATTTACACCTAATTGCCTACTTTGCACAAAGTGCTTATTTAATTTCTTTCCTCAAATAGTTTTTACCCATTTCTGAATTCCTTAATTAAAGGAAGTCTTGTGTGATTGATTCTTAATTGATATTCAGTTTCTTAACTGCTTTCTTGCCTTATTTCTGCCTGATTTTCACACTTTAAAGGCACGACCCTTTCACAAACTCAACATATATACACAGTCTTCCTGACTCACACTTACACAATAATATTCTCTTTTCTTGTCGGCACTGTGGCCTGTTTACAAGACCTACTATTTTTCTCTACTTGTTTCTTTGAAACTGGTATGTCCTGATTTAAGCTTCAGCATCACAACAATGTGTTTATTTATAGTTTGTGTATCTATCGCTGCTTACTATTTCTGTAAAGCTCAATATTTCAATTAGCATGCTGACCTCTTTATGTTTGTTTCTGCTATGAATCCCTACTCCCGACCCCCTTATGTGTTTGAGCTATGGTTTAAGACATCGCAATATATAAGTTATGTCCATGAATTAAAATTGGATCCTTTGGGATCCTAGCCTCTAAACAGTGTGTTCTAACAGGCTTATGGGCATACTATCGCTGGGTATGCCCACAGCCTACTCTTGCCTATTGTTGCTTCCCTATTTCCCTGCACCCCTATGTGTATTTATTTGTAACTGTTTCTCTTTCCCTTTCCCTCTTTCAGCACTCTATTTTTGCACTTGCACTATCTCTTAGTCCCTAAGTTCTGCCCCCCTCTTGTGAGCCTTGCCTTGGGACCTTGAGTTCCCTCTGAACTTGGACACTTGAGGGTTGGCCCTTCCACACTGCACTATGTTTTATTTGGTGATACATTTGGGTGTGAGCACTACCCGGGGTCCATATGAGACTCTTAGGGAACTTTGACACATCCATATGGGAGAAAGGATTTGGATCATGATCTCATTGGAGTTGGTTTACTTCATATTTCAGACAGGAAGTCTGAATCAGGCTCTCCTTAGTTGTACTTTTTAATTTTTTATATATTCTTTTATTTTTCTAGGCTGTAATAATTTGTAATAAACTCTTAGGGATGGCTAGTGAAAAAGGGAGGGATAACTATGTATGCAAAGGGTAGATATCCTGCCTATATTTACTTTCTGAATTTCTGCACTCTCATATAAATATCCTGCCTATAGGTACTTTCTAAATTTCTGCACTCTCATATAGATATCATGTCTGTAGGAATTCTGCATTCTCTCATATAGATACCATGTCTATAATTACCTAGAAATCTGAATTCTGCATATAGAAATACGCCTATAGGTCTTTCTGGATCTTGCATATCCATTCTTCATTAGGATATCATATTTATAGGTCTTAATCAGTTAACTGCAATTCGATATCATGTTCATAGGCTTTAAACAAAAATTCAGCACCTAGATATCATGGTTATAGGTTTTCTGCATTTTACTATGTCCATAAAAGTGTTTAAAATCAACAACGCATAGAAAGCATGCCTATAGGAACTATTAATCAAGTATGAATCGCTTCACTCGTTTATAAGTCTAAAACCAGTAATAATGACGTACCATCAGATGCAGAACTTATGATCTCTCGCTAAAACTTTCCTTTCTTTAATAACTGACAACTTTTCTTAAATCAATATGTACTCAGTTTATTTCAATGTTTCTGAAATCAGTAGATATCATGCCTATAGGACCCTCGTCCAACACTTAGGCAAACCATAGGGTAACATTTATAAACTGAATCGGAAGTTATTAGCTACAACCAGCAGGCAAGCCTGATTCCCTTCTTATCTAAACTATGTAATAAATCATTCTGCCTCAACCTTTAAGTTTTAATCAGACCATAAACAGTATGTGCAATACATACCAAATTATGTGCTTCTCTATCAAAGGAGGTATATCTGAGCCTTTTACTTGTTATGTGCTTCCCCCAACTTGCTATACGTGTTTTTGTATGCCGCCTTAGAGTTTTTGTCTTTGAAACTATAAACAAGCCTAATATCCCTTCCCTTTAGGATTAGTAGTCCTAAATGCCTCCGGGACTAATAGGATTTGGGCGGGTAATAACATGCAATAAGTAAATGACACCATTCCGCGCTTTAATACCTTAACGGGTTGGAATGGTAGATATGGATATGATAATCACGCGATAACATCACGTGTAGCTCCTCACTAAGGAGTGATTACCGGATGTTGTGTGGGGTGATCCATATTATTTATAAACCTAGGACCCCCTTACCTTTGTTTCTTTGTTTCTTACTTCTTCTCCAAATTTTTAAACTATTTCTCTAAGAATAATCAGTTTCCTTTTGGTTCTTTCTAACTTTGCTTATTTGTAACCATTATGTGAAAATCCCCTATTACTTGAAGCTTTTATTTGCCTATGTGTTATTTGCACTTAAGTCACAACAATAGTTTGGCCGGGAACCACACTAGTGGATCCTGAGGGGTGCCTAATACCTTCCCCTTGGGATAATTTCAAGCCCTTACCCAATTTCTGGTTATTCAAATCAAACCCTTTTTAGTGTCCTAATGCACTTAAATCATTAGGTGGCGACTCTTTAATTCAAACCCAATTCCCAAAAGGGAACGAGTTGTCCTCCCAAATGTCATAAACCCGATTTCGCGAGAAAAAGGGGGCGCGACACCCAAAAGTAGAGAATATAATGATATTATGATCAAAGAGCCAATCTCCGTTATTTTAAAGTAGGAGACTTGGTCCTAAGGAAAGTAACTCAAAACACCCGGGAGCTCAACGTAGGGAAGCTGGCTCCAACATGGGAAGGCCCCTACCGGGTTTCAGCTGCTATCGGAAAAGGTTTGTATGAATTTGAAAATTGATATGGAGAAAACATTCCCAGCAACTAGAATGTGGCACACCTCAAAGATATTATTGCTGACAAATATCACCTGAACTGAAAGTATGTGCTACACTCTTTTTCCCTTCGTCCAGTTTTGGTCCCATTTGGATTTTTTTGGCAAGGTTTTTAACGAGGCAACAACAAAAGCCTTACTATGAAGAAAGCTTCAACAGCTGTCCCGCCCCCTTTTTCCTCACAAAGTTCGGGTTTCAACATTCTTTTGGACAACTAATTTCCTTTTAAGAATTGGGTTTGGAATTTGAAGTCGCAACCTAACAGATTTAAGGTGCGTTAGGGCACCTAAAGCAAATAACTTATAAACTGGTTCGCATTACCAGAGATTGGGTAAGGGCTCGAAATAACCTTGAGGGGAAGGTGTTAGTCACCCCTCGAGGTCTATAACGGTGGGTCCCAGTGATTACTAGGGATTCTAGTCTATTTTATACTCCTTATTGCTTGAGTTTTGGATTAAAAGTGTATACAAGTAATCCCAAAAGCTTACATGTTTGTGCTGGTTTGCAGGGTTTGGTCAAAAAGTGACAAAGAAGTCAAAACCAGCTCAAAAAGGAGTGAAACCTGCATAAGTGCCAAGAACAAGCTAAAGCACCGCTACAGCAGTAAATCCACTACGACTGCAATAGAACCATCATGGCCGTGGTCCATTTAGTGCGGTCCGCGGTGGAAAAGACCAGAGAAGCTGAAATCCTGATTTTAAAGCAATACGGCCCGCGGTAGATTCTTTGTGTCCGCAGTACCCTCATCGCAGCCGCAATCCATTTATTGCGATCCGCGGTGGCAAGATTCAGAGAACAAAGATTTGAAGTCAAAAATCCTGACCGCGGCCGCAGTCCATTTTCCACTGTCCGTGGTACCTCCGTCAAGGGTATTTTTGTCCAGAAAATTTTGCCTTGTATAAATACTTCTTTTTCATATTTTTAGGGTATCTTATTTGTAGCTGATCATATGAAGGTTGTTTTTACCTATTTTCAGTAATATTGTAGCTAGTTAAACATTGAATCTTCAAATCTTTGCTTGTAATTATATATTATGGGTTATTCTTCATCTAACTATCTGATTTCTTCTATTATTATGAGTATCTAGACCCATTAGCTAGGGTTGTGGCTCAACCCTAGTGCGGGTATTTGATGGGTCTCTTGTTTTAGGGATTAGATGTTTATGGGTGGTTGATATTTGGCCTGATTTGTGTTTTCCATATTGAATTAGTGGTTGCAAACACTAATTTGTGCCTTTTGACTTGGGGTCTTCTTGAGAAAGAGAGCTTGAGTCTAGGAAAATCAGGCCAACAAGGAGTTGGGGCGTAGTCAAGAGATTGATAGCCCCAATTAAAGGGTTAAACCTAGAGATAGTAATACTCGACTTGAGCATATATTGCTTGCACAATGTTGACATCCAATTGGTCATATAAAGCCAATTAGGGCAAAGTCACTCAAGCTACCAAGAGTAGAGTGAGTAGTTTCGTGCATTGTCTATATCGCACTGACAAATATAACAACTTTGTCTTAGACTTTAGAACCCATCAAGTATTCACCTAGGGAAAGTCATTTCCTTAGTGCCTTTCCATAAATTAATAAAACCTCAAAAAAAGTTATCTAACTTAGTTTAATTTCAACATCATTAGTGATAATCTAGATTAGTAAACCATCAACATATGTTTAGAAGCGTAAACAATTACTATGCATGTTACTAGTATGGATAGGAACTCAATTTCCAAACAATCTAGCTCCCTATGGATTCGATCCTGACCTTTTCACGTAAAAGCTACATCGACGGCTCTTTCCACTTTGTAGTGGTGTAGGGTAGGACTCGATCACTTTTTGGCCCCGTTGCCGGGGAGCTTAACGGTTTTTGGATATCTATCTATCTAGTTTTATGTTTACTTTTTATTTCCTTCTTGTTTACTTACTTGGTGAATTATCAATTCAGATACTAAAATATGGCAAAGAACGCACCTCTCGGAGATATTCCACCGGGGGAGGAGGTTGATGACAATGGAGAGGAAGAGGTACCTCTAGTACCTCAAGGAAAAACGAGAGGCCGACAGGCCAATGATAATAATATTCCAGACCCTCCCCCGCCACCTCCAAGAGTTGTACCTCGAGCGCTTCCAAACCAGGGCTACGCTAGTGCAATTGTCCCATCCCAGATCCGGGCGGGCAATTTTCAAATTGGCAACGTGATGTTGACATTGTTGGAGAAGTGAGGGTATTTTACGGGTGCTCCCTATCAAAATGCTTACATGAACCTTAAATAATTTGTTCATACATATTGGGGGAGCAAGCAAATGAATGTGTCCGAGGATGCCTTGCGGTTGAGATTATTCCCTTTCTCTCTTCGAGGGAAAGCATTGGATTGACTGGAGAGACTTCCTAACCACACAATCCATACATGGGATGAGTTGTCGGATAAATTCATTGCAAATTTTTTCTCACCGTGTCACATGGCAACCTTGAATAATGAAATCTTAGCTTTCAAACAGGATCTCAAAGAACTACTGCATGCGATATGGGAGAGATACCAGACGATGGTGAAGGAATGCCCAAATAATGATATGACTGATGCAATGATACAACAGACATTCTTCAGAGGAATTAACACAACAAATCAGTGCATAGTGAACCACCTTGCCGAGGCAATTTCATGAACGCACCATATGATCAAGGTTGTGAGATACTAGATGAGATGGAGGACACTTTCTCCGCTTGGCAAAGTCAAGCCAATGTGCCACAGGGTGACCCCATGGTCATTCACATGCACAAATAGCTCCATGATCATGGGAAGACAATAGCAGACAACAACAATGAACCAACTAGCAAAGGCACAATTACAACAGGTTCAAACACCACGACAAGTAAATGCTATGGAGGGTGTCAACATGTTAGTGAAAAAAAGAAGACAAAGAGGTCAACAACACCAAAGGAGTTCGGATCAATATGACCAAGATAGTGGTAGGTTCCAAGATAATGGGTATGATGAGCAGAATGAAGAAGTGCAATACTGAACAACTATCAAGGCCAAAGAGACAATTCTTCTAACCAACAATAACAATGGATATCCCAAGGAAATTGGGGAAATCAACAATAAGAAGGGAATAGTAATTGGGGGAACAACAACTAAAATTCAAATTGGGGCAAACCAGAACAATCAGGGTAATTGGAGTGGCAACAACAACAATAACTCGGGTGGAAATAAAAATCAAAGTGGTTGGAAGAATAACAATCAAGAAAATTGGGGGCAAGGCTTTCAAAGACCCCCAATGTATCAAAAACCAAATAATCCACCCCCATTTCGATCCCAAGGTCCTAGTTCATCCAACAATGAAATAGGGAGAATCGAAATGATGTTTGAACATATGATAAAAAGAATGCTAACTCTGATGCCTAGTTGGCATCCCACAATACGTCAATCAGAAGCTTGGAGGTTCAAGTAGGCCAAATCTCACAATCCTTGAATGCTCTCCCTAAGGGGATCTACCTAGTGATACGGTAGTCAACCCGAAGAGTGGGGACAATATCAGGCATGCAATGGTGGTAACTACAAGAAGTAGATGAGGCGGTAATATGAATGCCTCCAAACAAAAAGAAATTTTGAGTGATGAAGTTGAGTTGCAAGAGGATGATATCCCTTTGGTGGTTGAGAATGTGACTGGTGAGAACTTGAATGAGGCAGTGAGGATTGATATCTAAGATAACGATGTGGAAACTCAGAATGACATGAACCCGTCTAGGGAACACATAATAGACATGCCGGAAATGGTTGTGCCTAAAGCCAAGGCTCCTTTTCCAAGGCCACCTCCACCTTATCCTCAAAGGCCAGTGAAGTAAAAAAATGAGAACCAGTTTAAGAAATTTATTGACATGATGAAGAGCTTATCAATTAATGTGCCTTTGATGGAGGCTCTAGAACAAATACCGGGTTACGCCAAGTTCATGAAAGACTTGGTGACAAAGAAAAGATCCATGGATTGTGAGACTATCAAGATGACCCACAAAGTTAGTGCAATAGTGCACTAGATGGCTCCGAAGATAGAAGATCCCAGCACTTTCACCATTCCTTGCACCATTGTGTGTGCAAACTTTACAAAAGCTCTATGTCATTTGGGGGCAAGTATCAACTTGATGCCCTACTCCTTTTTCAAGACTTTGTGTATTAGGCAACCAAGGCCGACTTCCATGAGATTGCAAATGGCGGATAGAAAAATGAAGAGTCTATTGGGTATAATTAATGATGTTCTTATCCGGGTGGACAAATTTATCTTGCCGGCTGATTTTGTGATTCTCGATTGTGAGGTTGATTATGAGGTGCCTATAATCTTGGGAATACCTTTCTTTGCAACTGGGAAGGCTTTAGTTGATGTGGAAGCAGAGGAACTCACCTTCCGGGTGGGTGATGAAAAAGTGGTCTTTCATGTGTGCAAATCAATGAGGCAACCAAATAGCAGGGAAGTGTGCTCCTTTCTGGATCTTGTCACGGAGGTGATCGTTGATGATACTAGTGCCATGATAAATGTGGAGGATCCTCTAGAGGCGGTATTGTTGAAGCTAGATGTCAATGAAGATGAAGGAATGATGGAGTGTGTCAATGTTTTCCAAGGTATGGGGTCTTACTCTTATGAGCCCCGTAAGCTTTCTCTCGATCTTGAGAACAAAAAGCCTCCCCCAACAAAGCCCTCAATTGAGGAACCTCCCATTGTAAAGTTGAAGCCTTTGCCTTCACACCTCAAGTATGAATTATTATGACCTAGTTCAACTTAGCCAGTTATTCTTTCCTCTTGTCTTACTAACATGTAGGTAGATGCCACATTGGCAGTGCTCCAAAGGCAGAAGAAGGCAATTGGATGTACTCTAGCGGATATTCGGGGAATAAGCCCCGCCTTTTGCATGCACAAGATTATTCTCGAAGAAGGTGCAAATCCCTCCATTGAACATTAAAGGAGGTTGAACGAGGCGATGCAAGTGGTTGTCCAAAAGGAGGTGATAAAGTGGCTTGATGCGGGGGTAATGTACCCCATCTCGGATAGTTCTTGGAATTATCTAGTGCAATGTGTGCCGAAGAAGGGTGGTATGACTGTGGTGACTAATGAGAAAAATGAGTTGATTCCTACCAGGACTGTCACTGGATGTCGGGTGTGCATAGAATACCGCAAGTTGAATAAATCGACCCGAAAGGATCACTTCCTATTGCCCTTTCTTGACCAGATGCTGGATAGACTTGCAGGGCGTGCCTTTTACTATTTTATGGATGGGTATTCAGGCTACAGCTAGATATTAATTGCCCCAGAGGATCGGGAAACCACCTTCACATGCCTATACGTGACCTTTGCATTTTCAAGGATTCCTTTCGGGTTGTGTAATGCACCGGCTACTCTCCAGCGGTGTATGATGGCTATTTTTACCGACATGGTAGAGGATTTCTTGGAAGAGTTTATGGATAAATTCAGCATGGTGGGTGGCTCCTGTGATGAATGTTTGAAGAACCTTGACAAAGTGGTGGCTCGGTGTGAAGAGACGAATCTCGTGCTCAACTGGGAAAAATGTCACTTCATGGTCGAGGAGGGCATTGTCCTCGGCCATAAGATTTCAAAAAACAGAATAGAGGTGGACAAATCTAAAATTGAAGTGATTTCAAAGCTTCCTCCCCCACTTTGGTCATGGTGGTTAGAAGTTTTCTTGGGCATGCGGGGTTCTACCGAAGATTTATCACGGACATTTCGAAGGTAGTGAATCCTTTGTGCAAACTTTTGGAAAAGGATGTGACGTTCGTGTTCAATGGGCCGCATCTAAAGTCCCCGTGTCTGATGAGATTTCCAAGAGTGTTGCACTTTCCTTAAGTTCATCCACACCTATTGTTGTTAGTCACGCTGCAATCTTGCCCGTGGATGCTGACACTACTGTGACTGAAGATCAATATTTAGTTGCTGATGATGCAATTGCAGTTGAGCCCGTTAATGATCTTTCTTCAGTTCTTCCTTCTTAAAGAATTTTTGTAATGTTAAATTTCCCTTTTTGCAGGTGCCAGTCTGGAAATCCATGTTCAAAGTTTTTGGTTTCTTGTGACAATTCTTTGTAATTAAACTCCTGGCTAGAAGTTTAAGAGTTTAAGTCCCCAAGCTTTGTTTAAGGGGCATTTTTTGTATGAACAATTTCGATGACCAAGTTTTATACTTGGTCTTTAGTTTTAAAATATTAAGAAGTTCGTCTTTAAACCTCCATATGTTCTATGCATGCCTTTTATTTTTAAGGATTTAAAGAATAGATTGCATTTTTATTTTCTAAAAATGCTTTTGTTATCCTCATGATTAAATGACATGAGTTTCATAAAAGAGGGTCCTTTTATATTTTGACGCTTGATGAAGAAGACGTCTCAACTTCATAATGGTATTTTTATACAATACAAGAAATAGGAACACACATATTTATCTGAAGTAACTTGAACAAGTTTCTATTTCTGAACTTTGACAAGTCGTGAATCATTCTTTACATGTATTTGAATTACATCTATAACTTTCTCGTAACTATTTTTCTTGTAATAGATTTACAAAAAGAGAACAATAGATACATGGTTTTTCTTTATAACCCGTTTAACAGATTTACAAAAAGAGAACAATAGATACCGGGTTTTTCCTTATAACCCGTTTTAGTACATAGTCATTACCCTAATTGTTTATGAAGTACAGTGAATTCCCTTTAGCTCCAAAACATTAGGAAGGGTTTGAGAGTTAACTCCATTGTTCTCATGGGAAAGAACACTATGATGAATGCCTTGACTTGTTAACTTCCACTCCGTCTGTATTTAATTCTTCTTAGGCTTGATTTTTCCTCAATCTTGTTTGCCTTTTACATACACTTGGCTGTATATATTATGTAGTCCCCCAAATGTTGAGTGTTAAAGTATGAAGCCTCGAGCACTTGATAGTTTCATGTACCTGATCCCTTTCCTGAAAAGAAAATACGTACCGGACTTGGGGGTATGATTATAGATGAAGACTGCTTAACCCGTGTATGTTTCTATCAGATTAATTGTAACCTTAGGCCAGGAATTTTAGTGTATTCCGTTTTTGCCTTACAGGCCGTGACTCATCATTTAGTACGGGTAAGTGTTTTGCCTATCATCTATAATCGTTAGTCAAATTTTTAATAATTCAAAAAATAAAATCTAACATAATGATACCAGACCATATGTTTTCCCTTAGAAGTAATATCTCTTTAAATGAACAGCATTCCAATGCAAAGGAAGTATCTTCCCGTCCATTGTCTCCAACTCATATGCTCCTTTCCTGCAATATCATGAATTCTATAGGGTCCTTCCCAAGTTGGACTCAGTTTACCTGCGTTGGCTGCCTTTGTAGATTGAAAAACCTTTTTAAGCACGAAGTACCCAATTTTGAAGTATCTCAAACGTGCTTTCCTGTTGTAATAACGTTCAATCACTTGCTTTTGTGCGGCCATTATTATTAACATAGCCTCTCTCATGCCTTCCAACAGATCTAAATTGACCCGCATCTCTTGATCATTAGATTCTTGCGTTGCTTGTAAGAATCTCGTGCTTGGCTTTCCTATTTCAGCTGGGATTAGTGCCTCAGCCCCGTAAACCAAAGAAAAAGGTGTCTTACCTGTACTTGTTTTCGTTATTGTGTGATATGCCCATAAAATGCCAGGTAGCAATTCAGGCCAATTACCCTTTGATTCCTCTAGTCGCTTCTTTAAATTATTAATGATGACTTTGTTTGTTGATTCTGCTTGTCCATTACCCACTGGATGATAAGGTGTAGATGTAATACTTTTTATTTGCCAACTTTCGAGAAATTCCGTGACTTGAGATCCGATAAATTGAGGATCATTGTCACATACAATTTCTTTTGGTACACCGAACCGGTAAATGATATTACACCAAATGAAGTCCTTGACTTATTTTTCTCGTAACTGTTTAAATGCTCCTGCCTCTACCCATTTAGTAAAATAATCAGTAAGTACGAGTAAAAATTTTACCTGTCCATTAGCTTGAGGCAATGGCCCCACTATATCCATCCCTCATTTCATAAGTGGCCATGGTGCAATAACTAGATGTAATAATTCGGCAGGTCGGTGCATATTATTACCGTATCTCTGGCATTTATCACATTTAGATACGAAACTTTCTGCTTCCTCTTCCATTTTGGGCCAGTAATATCCTGCCCTGATCAAAGTTCTTACTAGTGATCTTCCTCCTGCGTGGTTTCCACACTGCCCTTCATGTATTTCCCTCATTACATACTCCGTTTGAGAAGGTCTGAGGCATGTTGCTAAAGGGCCACCAAACATTTTTCTATAAAGGTTACCTTGCTTTAAACAGTAATGAGCTGCCTTTTTCCAAAGAGCATATGCTTTTTTCTTGTCATCGGGTACGGTACCATACTGTAAAAAGCAAAGATTTCATTTCTCCAATCTCAAGTTAGATTATTAAAATTTACCTCGTTCTTATCAGGTTCGAGAACTGAGTGAAATAAATGTATAGCCGAGGCGTTGGCATTGTTTGTTATATCAGTTGTGGATGCAAGGTTTGCTAAGGCGTCAGCTTCAACATTATCATCCCTTGGTATCTGGATGACCTTCCAGGTCTAGAACTTCTTTATCAGTTCCCTTACCTTAACAAGTATTGTTGCATCCTTGCTTCCCGGGCTGTGTAAGTCCCCAGCATTTGATTAACCACAAGCTGAGAATCACTTTTGATCACTACCTGACTTATCCCAAGTTCTCGTGCCAATTCTAGACCTACAATCACAACTTCATATTTTGCTTCATTATTAGTTACGGAGTGACATTTAATAGCATGCCTAATAGTTTCACTCGTAGGTGGTACTAAAACAATTCTTAACACTGCACCTTTAATGTTAAACGATCCATCAATAAATAAAGTCCATATTCCTGGATTTGATCCATTAAGTACCTGAACTTCTTTTTCAGCTTCTAATTCCATCCCTTAGCTAAAATCAGCCACGAAATCTGCCAGTACTTGGGATTTTATTGTTGTTCTAGGTAGATACGTGATTGCATAATCACTTAATTCTATATCCCATTTAGCTAACCTTCCTGATAATTCATGTTTATGTGGTATATTACGTAAGGGATATGTAGTTACTACAGCAATAGGGTGACACTGAAAATACGTCCTCAATTTTCTAGATGCCATGATTAAAGGGAGTGCTAATTTTTCTAATTGTGGATACCGTGTCTGCATATAACAAAGATTTACTAACATAATAAATAGGAGATTGTTTACCTTGTTCTTCTCGAACCAAAACAGCACTTACTGTAACTTCTGAAACAGCAAGGTAGATGAAAAACCTTTCGCCAGCCTTTGGTTTTGCTAACAGGGGTGGATTTGACAAATATATCTTCAAATTCCTAAGTGCTTGTTAGCATTCCTCATTCCATTCAAAGTGATCTTGCTTTTTAAGGGCTGAGAAAAACTTGAAACACTTTTCTGATAACTTTGAAATGAATCTTCCCAAGGCTGCGATCCTTCCTGTCAGCCTTTGAACTTCTTTTTTATTTGTAAGTACATTAGGGATATCTTCAATAGCTTTAATCGGGGATGGGTTTACTTCAATACCACGGTTAGAAATAAGAAAACCCAAAAAAAATTCTGATGCCACACCAAATGCACATTTTTCTGGGTTCAATTTCATATTATATTTTCGCAAAATTCTAAATGTTTCAGATAGATGTGATATATGATCCTCTGAATGCTGAGTCTTAACTAACATGTCATCTATATAAACTTCCATGGTCTTACCTAAATGCTCTTGAAACATTTGAGTAACTAACCTTTGATACGTCGCACCAGCGTTTTTAAGGCCAAAGGGCATTATTTTATAACAATAAGTCCCCCTGTCCGTTATAAAAGACGTTTTTTCCTCATCTTATGGATCCATTTTGATTTGGTTATAACCTGAGTATGTATCTAAAAAAATTAATAGTTCATGTCCTGCAGTAGCATCAATTAATTGATCTATGTACGGTAAAGGAAAAGAGTCTTTCGGACAGGTTTTATTAAGATCTGTGTAATCCACACAAACACGCCACTTATCATTTTTCTTAGGAACCACAACAGTGTTAGCCAACCAGTTAGGATACTTTACCTCACGAATTGAACCTATTTTGAGAAATTTCTGAACCTCTTCTTGAATTACTTTATTCGTGAAAGCTCCTTGCTTTCGTTTCTTTTGCTTGACTAGGGGATATGATGGGTCTTCATTCAATTTATGAGTCACGACCTCTGGCGGTATCCCTGTCATGTCAGAATGGGACCAAGCAAAACAATCTGTATTCCTTTAAAAATTCAATTAACTTACGTTTTACCTCCGGGCTGAGATTTGCTCCTATATACACTTTCCTCTCGGGCCAGTGAATAAATAAAACCACAGCCTCTAACTCTTCTATCGTTGTTTTAATGTTTTCATTTTCCTCTGGTTCTTGAATAGTGTCAGGCCTTGAATCCACGTCTGTTTTTCCTTGTTCAGTTAAGGTTGACATTATACCCTCCTCAATTGAATCTTGTAATTGCTATTTGACTTTACTTTGAACAGTCGAATCTGCAACGGAGTTAATACTCCTGGATATTTGTTGATCGCCTATAATTTGACAAATCCCCCATGGTGATAGGAATTTAATAACTTGATGTAAAGTTGATGGTACGTTATCCATATCATGGATCCATGTCCTTCCAACGATCATGTTGTAATTCATTTCCATGTCTACGACCTGGAACTTGGTATCTTTGACAACATCTTCTGCAAACATGGTAAGAATCGCTTCTCCTTTGGTTAGGACATTAGAGTTATCAAATCCTGATAAGGTATGCACTTTTGGAACCAATTTGTCCTCAACTTGCATCTCGCGCAACACTCGTATCAAGATAATATTCACAGAACTGCCTGGATCAATCAAAACACGTTTCACGTTAGTATCATGTACTAGTAAGGATATTACCAGTGCGTCCTTATGTGGAGTCAAGAGGCCTTCTGCATCTGCATCGTTGAATGTAATATTCTCCTCTTCCATCATGTGCCGTAATCGTTTCCCATGGGTGATTGTTATTTTAGATGTTTTATTGGCTGCGGTATACGAGACACTATTGATATCTTCTCCTCTACTTATCACATTGACAGTCCTCTTAGATGAGGGTGGTTTCGGGGGCTCCTATATATTTTTCATATATGCTTGTTTACCTTTCTCACTGAATAACTCAGTGAGATATCCTTGCTTTAACAAATGATCCACCTCGCTCTGCAAAAGTCTGCAATCTACGGTTTTATGTCCATGATTGTTGTGGAATTCACACCAATGATCAGGGTTTCGCCTGTTTGGGTTTGATCTCATCTCTTTCGGCCACCGTACTTTATCTCACTTGCCTCTTAAAACAACCACGAGTTCAGAGATGCTTACATTAAAATTGTAACCACCAAACCTTGCCTACTACCATCATCATCTCGCTGTCCACGTATACTTCGATCATTATCGAACCTTGATGAGGATCCTGATTCCATGTGTCTAGGTTTGTGATCGTACCTTTCTTGCTTTGACCTTGAGTCTTTTCCCGCAGGTCCCATATAAGGCTCGTACCTGTTTTTACCAGATCTTCTTTCATTATCTACACGCCTCGAGCTTGTTTTCTCGTCAGTTTTATGTCGTAAAATGATGTCTTCTTAAATCCTCATCTTTGTACTATATCTATTGCAGACGTCATTCCACGTAGTTGTTGGTAATTCTCAAAGTCTTTGTTTGAGTCGCCTCGTGGCTTCTGAACTTTTCTCGTTGAGATTACTAGCAAAGGCTATGGTTGCCCAATTGTCAGGTACCCGCGGTAGCGTCATTCTTTCTCGTTGAAATCTATCCATGAACTCTCTAAGTAACTCAGAATCTCCTTACTTGATTTTGAAGATGTCTTCCATTCTCTTTTTAACTTTCTGAGCTCCCGAATAAGCTTTGATAAACAAATCTGCAAGCTCAACAAATGAATTTATAAAATTTTCAGGTAAAAGAGAATACAATGTTAATGCTCCTTTGGTGAGTGTTTCCCCAAATTTATTGACTAAGACCGATTCAATCTCTTTCTTAGTCAAATCATTTCCTTCGACACCTGTGGTGAATGCGGTAACGTGATCTCGTGGATCTGATGTACCATTGTACTTTGGAATATCAGGCATCTTAAATTTCTTTGGAATCGGGAGGGGGGCTGCACTTGGCTTCCATGGTTGTTGAGAATATTTGTCTATGTCTACTCCTTTGATCACGGGCGGTACTTCGGGTATTTGCTCTATGCGTTCATTTTGCTCCTTAAGCTGTTTCTTCAAGGTTAGTACGAGATTTTGTAAATCAGAATTAACTGGATTACCTGGATCTTCTTCTTGCACTTTACTAGGAGTTCCACCGCTGGCTGAATTAACCAATCCAGAACGGGGGTTCTCTAAAGTATTATTGTTTGGAGTTGGGGTGGTTGGGCAACAGGTAATTGACTAGCGAAAGCTTGAAGAGCTTTACTGACTTGAGAGGCAATTATTTTTTGCAATGCCTCATTCATGTTTACAACATTGTCAAATTGAGCTTGTCCATCTGTATGAGATCCATCAGGAGTGCCTTCGCGAGATCGTCGTGGAGAGCCTTGTGGAGAATCTCCTTGAAGTTGTTGGATTATTTGGATTTCTGGATGTCCTTGGGTGTTGTCATTGTTGTTTGACATGATTAATACGAACAAGGAAATCAAGTGAAAACAGAGTTGATTATCATATTCCCAGCAACAGAACCAATTTGTTTAACCAAAAAATAGACTTTTTAGTCAAAGCTAGAATTTAGAAGAATCGGGTTACTGATAATCGAAAAAAATAAATAAAGAAAAGAATTTCGAAGTACTCAAATATGTAAGCTAGCAAATGAGAGTGTATTTTAATAGTCACTTGTGTCTCAACTGATTACATATTTCTCCTTTTATAGGTCCTTTTGGGAATCTTTAGGAATGTCCGTTACACCTAAGTTATAATGAGGCTATTATGAATAATTAATGATATTAAATGCTACGTTACATATTCATTACATTGAATACAAATATTCCTTAACAGTTCCAGCATTTATTACTCTTAAAATGTTGTATCTTCTTCTTTAGCCATGTTCATTATTCTTCCCGTTGCTCGTATGTAATTGATCTCAAATAGGTACGAGGTTGCTGAGCCTCTTATCTCGTACCTCCTTCTGTCTCGTACCTCCCTTTTGTCCTTTTGTCTAGTACCTCTTTTTTGTCTGCGTCAGTCTATAATTCTTAGACCAATTATAATCTATTGTCTATTCCACGTGTCATGACACGTCACCATTCATTTATGCATACAATTTTCCCCAATACAGTTAGTAACAGACATAAGGATCAAAGTATTTCCGCAACTGTCTAAGCCGCAGGTGGGTGCCAAACTGTTTACCAGTAAAACGGTAAATTTAAATTTGTTACGGATTTATAGACAAGAGGACTGATGTGACCCGAAAATGATAATAAAATAAGATTAAACGTAAGACTTAACAGTTGAAATTGAAGAAGATGGCGAGCCTAGCCCCGAGAGCAATGTCTTCGAGGACAGAAATTAAAATAATATAAAAACAGATAAAATTGTTTAATTGAAAGCGAAAATGAAGTACAATCTATGTGTTCCCAAGATTTCTCGTGCTTATAATGGTTGCTGAGCCTGGTATTTATAGTTATACCAAAAAAAAACAAGATCCTAGGATGAAAGCCATTTAAATGATAATAAATGAGCTATTGATGAATATGTAACGACATTGCCATGAATGCCAATCTCGTTTAATGTTAGATGAATGCTAACCGATTGCAAATATTCATTTTGTTCCCGGACCGTGTGTGACGACCCAAAGGGTCATCACTTGCTTTCTCAGGCATTTCGAGCTTCTGAGGCCTTGAAAACCTCATTTATAGTTGCCTCGATTTGCGTGCGCAGTCCGGGCGTAAAGCCAGAAAATTTACATGTTGAAATATATGAGTTATGTGAAAAATTTGAAGAATTTTGATATTAATATTGATATAGTTGACTTTGGTCAACATTTTTGGTAAACGGACCAGGACCCGTGATTTGACGGTCTCAGAAAATCCGTAGAAAAATATGGAACTCGGGCGTATGCCCGGAATCGAAATCGGAGGTCCAGAACCCCGGTAAAAGAATTTTTCTGTTAAATTGTTTTCTGAAAATGTTTAAGGAAAATGAAACTGAAATTTGATCAAAAAGTAATGGTATCGGGCTCGTATTTTGGTTCCGACGCCCGGTACAAGTCATATTTATTGGTTAAGCGCTTCCTGTAAAGTTTGGTTGAAAACGGACGTCGTTTGACGTGATTCGGCCTTAAATTGGAAATTTGGAAGTTTATGAAATTTGGAAGATTTCTTGAGTTTTAAGGCTCAATTCATTGATTTTGATGTTATTTTGGCGATTTGATCGCGCGAGTAAGTTCGTATGATGTTTTTGAGTCAGTGTACATATTTGGTTTGGAGCCCCGAAGGCTCGGGTGAGTTTTGGATAGGCCACGAGTTCATTTTTGCATGTTTGGAAGTTGCTGTCAGGCCTGATCTGCAGGCTTCGCAATTGCGAAGAAAACCTCGCAATTGCGAGACGTTCGCCTGGGCAACTGACTTCGCAAATGCGAAGAAAACATCGCAAATGCGATGCCTGCCCTATTAGCCCAGAGTTCGCAAATGCGAACCAAAACTTCGCAAATGCGAAGTGTCTCCTGGGCAGCCAATCTTCGCAAATGCGAAGATTTTGTTCGCAAATGCAAACTCCTCAGTTCTGGCCAAGCTTCGCAAATGCGAAGCTAATTTCGCAAATTCCAGGTTTTGGTCGGGGTTCGCAATTGCGAACCCCTGTTCGCAAATGCGAACACAGAGACCTGTAAATCACGATTTCCAGCTTCATTTTTCACATTTTCACAACCCAAAACACCCATTGGCGATTTTTCACGAACTCCCTCTTCTCCAAATCATTTGTAAGTCAACTTTTGCTCAATTTCTTCAATCTTTAACATCATTTATCATGTTTTCATCTTAAATTCAAGGTTTTTCATGGAAAAAATGGGGGTTTGGGTAGAACTTAGGTTTTTCATAAAAATTGGGATTTTGACCTCAATTTGAGGTCCGATTTAAGAACAAATTATATATTTGAACTCGTGGAAGGATGGGTGAATTTATTTTGGTTCAAACCTCGTGTTTCGACCACGTGGGCCCGGGGTCGATTTTCACTATTCCGGGCAGAATGTTGTAATAATTATATTTGGCCATTTGAACTAGTTTGTTGAGTAGTATTGATGATATTAAATCAATTGTGTATAGATACGATTGTATTAGAGCCAAATTTGAAAGGAAAGGGCATTGCTAAGGATTGAGTTGGCTGTAGACTTTCGAGGTAAGTGTTCGGTCTATCCTATCTTGAGGGAATAGGAGTTGAGTTTATATGCTAATTGTTATGTGTGTAGTCCGACGTATAGGCATGGTGACGAGTATCTATACGTTGGGAGTCGAGCATGACCGTGGGTCTTAAATGGATTAAAATTCTTAATAAATCTTACGTGATTATATGAAAGGAATAATTATTGGTTTAATACCGGTAATATATAGATGTTGTTAATCAAAGATTATTGGTTTAATACCGGTAATATATATA
>MU679116.1:92891-117467 GCA_026770625.1 Nicotiana glauca | reverse complement strand
GTGCGATTATTATTAACCCGCAACATTGTGGTTGCGAGGTAACTTTCTCAATAATTTAATTTAGAGCATATTCCAGATTTTCTATTCAAGAAGTTCATCTTGATAAGTTGGTCTACATCATAGCTGGTTTAGCAAAATTGATTGCCTCCACTTAATAACTAAACAATTGTTTATGAGAACAAAGTTTTGTATATCAGTTTGATATACGTTATATACGAAAGTATATTATTTTCTCCCCTCACAAGTGGTTCATGGTCAGGAACCAAATAATTCTATCTTATTATTATTGATGTGCGATGTATATTTTAATTAATACCATAAAGCACAAAGATGAGTTCTCAAAGTTGAGAAAATAAGTTAGTTTTTCTACCATGAGGGGGAGACATGACAAACAGTTGAGAAAACGTTACGTGGAATGAATTATCATTTGTTCATATAGATCCTCGAATAAGATAATATGAACTTGAAGTTCATAAAAGGTAATTCATGTGCAATATATTGCAAAGCATGCCAGACGCATTTGCTGATCCAACGAAAGTAACTATATTCTCACTCCAAATGCTCCTATTAAAATAAGTCCTATAAGGACAAAGTCTATGGTACGCTTAAAGCGTATAGACAAAATAAACTTCTCGATATAGAAGATGATCAAATGATCATAATAAAGGAGGCAAGTGATCTAGAAGATCACATAACATAACAATTCATAAAATCTCACGAGAGATTCAGATACCTGAATATATGAATGAAGAGATCTATATGTTATGTCTTTATGAAAATTTATTGGAATAGATATAAAATAATCGTCGACAACATCTATCATAGCGCTAAGTATATATAGGGATCTTAAGGCTGTCGAGATAGATACAAAAATATTGGCCAAATAGACGATACACAATTCAAATAGAATTGTTTTAATATGAAAGACATGTAGTTTTGGACATGTAGTTCAAATACTTGAAAGTATAAAGTCAGTGGTATGTGCAATCAGTTTCCAATATCTTATATGTCTAGCAAGACATAAAAACTTGATATGCATCTAAAGTCTATTATATGGCTTATATGACTTAACTTATATGACAATCCATGAAGGATTTAAGTTGCTTGAAGCATATACAATTCTTGATCTTGAAGTACCACTTCCTCAGTGCAATTTGTGCACTAATATATCTTGCTATAACTATAAGCATGATAATATGATAACAAGAGTTTTCACCTCTATTTGAAGATATTGAACTGATGATTCCAACAAGATCATATGAAGACAATACATCTATTAAGAATGATGATTTCAAGGTTCAACATATTCATTCAAGTTAATATGGCCGATTTGTTTATCAACTCTTGTGACGACCCGACCCGTCGCCTCGTGAGTTACCGCTCCGTTTCTCCCATTTTATGCTTCTTCATGTTTTATTATCAGTATTTGGTGTGTTATAGCTGATTTGGATTGGTTTTGGTAGAAAATGAGACACTTAGTCTCTTTTAAGAAGGCTTAAGTTGGAAAAGTCAACCAGATATTGACTTATGAGTTAGAGGACTCGGATGTAATTTTCGGTGATTCGGTTAGCTTCGGGAAGTGATTTGTGACTTAGGAGTGTAATCGGAATTGATTTTGGAGGCTCGGTTTAGAATTAGGCTTGAATTGGCGAAGTTAGCATTTTGGCGATATCCGGTTGATAGGTGAGATTTTGATCCGAGGGTCGGAATGGAATTTCAAGAGTTGCAGTAGCTTCGTTAGGTGATTTTGATGGTGTGTGCAAAATTTTTAGATGATTCGGAGGTGATTTTGTTGGGTTTTTGAGCGAATACGAGTTTCGGAAGTTTTTAAGAAACTTAGGCTTGAATCCGATGTGATTTAATGGTTTTAGCGTTGTTTGATGTGTTTTGATGATTGGAACGAGTTCGTATGATGTTTTAGGATGGGTTGGAACTTTTGGTTGAGGTCTCGAGGGCCTCGGGGTGATTTCGGATGGCTATCGAAATGAAATTTGAAGTTTGGAAATTGCAGGTTTTTGGCAGCAGCAGGTATTTCCGCATCTGCGGAAAGAAAACTGCAGATGCGGTTGCGCAGAAGTGGAGGTAGATGTCGCAGGTGCGAAAGGGCTATGGTCGAGCATTTTCCGCAGAAGCGGAAAGTTATCCGCATAGGTGGGTCTGCATATGTGGAAGGCTTACCGTAGAAGCAGTTTTTGGACTTTATTGAGGTTCCGCAAAAGCAGACATTTGGACCGCAGAAGTGGTCTCGATTGTGCGAAATGGACCACAGAAGCGGTCCTAGGCAAAATGAGGGAATCTGCAGAAGCAGAAGTCGCAGAAGCGACATCTATATCGCGGAAGCGGAAATAGGCCTGGGGAGAAGGGTTTTTAAAATAACATTTCATCCGCGAGCTAAGGGTATTTTTCCTCCATTGTTGAGCATCTTGAGAGCTTTTTGGGAGCAATTGAAGAGGGTTTCGACTGGGATTGACTGGAAGTAAGTTTTATGAGTTAAAAACATGATTATTATGTGAAATTAACCTAGAAATTCATGGAAATTAAGCCTAAAATTGATGAACTAGGGCTTGAGTTTTTGCTATTTCAAATTGGGATTTAATGGGACATTTGAGCTCGGATTTGAGAGTTCTTAGTATGTATGAACTCGTGAGAAGATGAGGAATCCATTGATGTTAAATTTTCTGATTTCTGAGAAGTGTGCCCGGAGCTCGGGTTTGCTAATTTCGAGATTTTTGCCATTTTTCGATTGTTTTCGATTGGGTATTATCCCATTGGCATATTGTGATGTATTCGCTATGATGTTGGATAGATTTGACGTGTTTCAAGGCCGGTTTGAGGGGCAAAGGCGTCGCGAGCTAGAGATTTCACCGGTTTGAGGTGAGTAATGATTGTAAATGATATCCTAAGGGTTTGAAACCCTGGATTTGCACCCGTAGTGCTATATTGAGGTGACTTGCACGCCGGATAGAGAGTATGGGGTAGAGCACCGTTGGGAATTGTGACTTGGTCCATCCCGTTTGTTGATTTTACCGTGTATTTGACTGAAATTTATTTGATATTATCATGCTTTGGGCAGAGTGCCATATTTGGGCCTCGTGCCAATTATCTGGACCCCTTTGGGGATTTTTATCACTCTTTCCTCACTATTTGATATACTAATTGAACTCAGTCTTGTTGATTATACTGTTTCATGAACTCAGCCATATTTTTACTCAACCTTGAGTTTTAACTGAAATTTGAACTAGTGTTTGAGCTGAGCATTATTGTTTTACTGATGCCCGAGGGGCTTATGATTATTTTTGAACTGATTGAGGCCGAGGGCCATATATGAGGATATGTTGAGTGATGTGAGGAGGCTTTCAGGCCTCGAGTGATATGTATGGAGGCTTCCAGGCCTCGAGTGATATGTGAGGAGGCTTCCAGGCCTCGAGCGATATGTGAGGAGGCTTTCAGGCCTCGAGTGTATTATGAGAAGGCTTTCAGGCTTCATGTTGATATATATAGGCTTTTAGGCCTTATGATGATATAGCGCTTGGGCTGTAGGAGCCCCTTCGGAGTCTGCACCCCCATAGTGAGCGCGGGTACCCATGTGATTTGAGAGTGAGCCCGAGGGGCTAAAGTTGTACCATGTGATGTGATACTGAGCCCGAGGGGCTGATACTGTTCTGAGTGATGTGATACTATGCCCGAGGGGCTGACACTGTTCTGAGTGATTGATATTGAGCCCGAGGGGCTGGTACTGTTTTGAGATGTGCCCGAGAGGCGAACTTTTATGTGCTCATCTTGCATATTTATTTTCCTTCTTACCTGTTATACTGCGGTATTTATGCCTGAGGGGTGGATTTTCTGTGCTTATCGGCACTAACTGTTTTGAAATCGTTTTCGTAACTATTGAAAAGATCATTTTCAAAAGAGATTTAAACTGAGCCAAGATGTTTTCAAAGATTTCACAGCCATACTGTTTTCTTAAAGGATTGTACCCTGCTTCTATACAACATGAGGGTTTGTTTTACGTGATTTATTACTGCTCAGTTATTATTTACTTTTGTTACTCACTGAGTTGGAGTACTCACTTTACTCCCTGCACCTCGCGTGCAGATGCAGGTATTTGTTCACCCGGTAACGGGTTTTGAGCTGGTTGAAGATTTTGCTATCATAGCTGAGCAAGGTGACTACCAGCATTCGCAGCACTAGATTTCTTCCTTGATTTCTAAATTCTATTCTGTATATTACTGGCCTTGTAGTTGTATTTAGACTCCTCTAGATGCTCGTGACTTGTGACACCCTAGTTTGGTTGTGTTTGGTTGTACTTCCGCTAAGTAATATTATTAAATCACCTTTAAAATTGTTTATTCATGTTTAGCTATTTTTGAAAGAGGCAAATAGGGTTGGTTGGCTGTCCTTGTCTTCACGAGAGGTGTCATCACGACCGGGTTCGAGATTTGGGTCGTGACAAGTTGGTATCAGAGCCTAGGTTACTAGGTCTCACGAGTTATGAGCAGGTTTAGTAGAGTCTCGTGGATTGGTATGGAGATGTTTGTATTTATCCTCGAGAGGCTGCAGAACCTTTAGGAAAAACTTCACCTTCTTGAATTATTATCGTGCGTCCTTGATTCATCTTGAAAAGAAACTTTGAAATTCCTTCCACGTGTTTGTACGCGCGCATGAGCGCTTAGTATCAAATTTGCCTTGATGGCTTGTGATTGCCCGAACAAGGGGCGAGATGTGATCTTTGTGAGTTTGATGTTGGGCCAGTTTGGAGGACTTGAGGCCGAATATTGCCTTGGCTTGAGCACCGAGGTGCTGATTTTGTGAGCAAGTGTTTTGAACTTATATGTTCGATATTGTCCCTATTAGCTGGAATGGCGGTGGGATATCCATGTGATGAGTATGTTAGTACTGCGAGATATATCTATATGACTTGGTAGTGACGAAAAAGTTTGTTGGATAATAGATGAAAAGTTAAGTGTTCGATTCCTATTGTGATTTGATGTGTAGCCCGAATTATGGGCGCACGAAGAATATTTTCGTGTCTCCTAGTTGGGAAGTGAAGTGCATTACATGTGGCGGTATGAGTTTAGACCCAGGAAGACTAAGCGACTGTGTAGTGTGTATGACGGTGGAAGGTGTGCTGAAATACTAAATTGAGGTGAAGCAGGTGGATTATCTCCTTCGGAGTATTCTTATGTTTTATGATCCTTATGTGTATGTTAGAAGATCTCATGTGTAATTGAAGGGTACATGTTGAAATTTGAAAATTCGGGTCGCTTAAGAGAGTGAACTCAACTAATGTGGGGATGAAAGCAAGATTTGCAGAGGATTACAGTACTAGATGATCTGTGTTTTCACAAACTTGTACATGATTTGAGTTTAACCTCACTATGATATTGTGGCATCATTAGAGTAAAAGTATTATGGGTTATTGAGCGTGTACTGGTATATGGCTTCGAGCCAAGTTGGGGAGGCTGTTGTTGATTAGCTGATTGCACGGTCATGTACTATGTTGGTTCCAGTTCAAGGCATGCTGGCGGATCATTTCTGGTTGCGGAAATTGAGCCGAGGATGGCACGAGTGAAGCAAAATTTTTGAGAAAGGTTACATAGTTCCTCGTAGATGTGTAAGAATCAGAGGATGTCTTAAGCTGTTGTTGGTAAGAATGCTCAGTACATGGAGCAGGAAGATGTTTGTTGTATTGGGATGAGGTCATGTCCTGCGGTGTTAGAGTGCTAATGAGGCACGGGTGGTTATGTCCGTTCGATCAGGTAAATTTTAGTTCGAATAAGAAGTAAATGACTCTCGAGACTGGTTTTAATGTGTTCAAGATTCCACATGTAGCAATTAGGCGTCTTAAGGTTGTGTATGTGGTTATAGACTGTGTTTTTATTGGGAAATGCCCAGACTTGTGGTATTTTATGTTAATTATGGGATTCTATGTATCAGTATCTGGAAAGTAAAGGTAACGAATTTAGATCTGCGGGAAGTTCTTCAGAGCAAAGTATTCTGGAATGTGGTATTTCTGAGAGCATTTGAGAGAGTGCTCAGTGGCTTATGGGTCTTAGATAGTGTGGTCTTGTGATTGGGACTCGTGTAGTGAGCTTGGGTTGAGGAATGGTGGTTCTACAGTAAGAGGGAATATCAAGTTGATGATAAGTCAGAAGGGAAAATAGATAGATAGAATAGCTTGATAGTAGACCGAATTGGTATGGTAAGGATATGATTAATTCTCCATATGTGTTCGAGGTAATGAGCCCTTACAGGTATTGTGCAGCAAATCTCTTGAGTTCTGGGAGCTTGCTTAGCTTGGTGTGGGTAGAAGAATTCAGTCCTGGCAGTTTAGCTTGTGCAAATGGAATTGGAAGAGAGTTCTTATTGGGTTTTACCATGGTTTGGAGATGTATATATCTTTCTATGGGCATGCGAAGCATGGGATATGTAATTATTTTCTTCCAAATGGGATCAGTGGAAGTTCTTGACTAGATGAGTTACAGTTCAGTTCTGAAAGAAGTTCATAAAATTCTTAGGCAACGAGTAGCCTCGGGTAATCAAGGGAACGGTACTGCTAATTGAAAGTGATTTGATGAAAGTATATGTCTCGGGAAAAAGGGAAATGTGATTAGACTGATGATACTTCGGTAGTATTGCAGCATTTTCTTGTTAGATTGGCTGCTGATATTTGAGTTTGTTTGATGGTACAGGAGAATTTTAGGATATCTTCCGTGGAATGATTGGGTACTTGAGGCGTGATATGTATTCATACGGCAGAATTTAGGGTCAGATATGGTGATTCGTTTGCTATATAGAGTTGGAGACTGGGAGTTCTTGTGTTTAGGCTATGCAGTGGTTGTAGATCGTGTGTATCGACACCGTTTAGAGGCTATTGGGATTTGGAGGACCGAGTGGATCTTTCTGTGCTTGATATGTTAGATTTTGGATATGATGTTGGAGTGTGGACTGGCTGTCTCAGTGTTGGGTTATTCTAGACTATTGCGCTATGGGCTATGCCGGAAAATGCCACGAAATGAGTGGCGAGGTGCATCGAATTATGTTCTAGCAGAGTGGTGTGTATTCTAAAGACCAGCGGATGGCTGGGAAGGACTGCTTTCTTAATTGGGCCTTCGTGATGGATGTTAGTGTTAAGGTTTCTGCCATTGAATCAGTTCCGGTATTGATGGACGTTTTCGGATGCGTTTCTTGTGGCCTGGCATATCGCTGGGCGAGGTTGTAGATTTCGGTATTGATTTGGTGCCGGGTACCGTATCGTATGGCTCCGGTAGGAGTTATAGTAGTGGAAAGAGCAGCTTCAGGCTTCTTGGTAATGAGTTCATTGGCAGGCCGATGTGGCTACGTATTTTAGCTTGAGTTGGCTTGGGTGGCCCCGAGTTGTATCGTTGAGGGATAGGTCGATTCGATCGTTATTGAACTTGTTAGTTATCTACGAAGATCTATGAGTTACTTTTCTGCGCTGTGAGATGTTATGATTTGTTGGATATGGGCACATGTGGTGCGGTTCTATTGGGGATTCATAGAGAAAGTCGAGCGGGAACAGTAATTGGATGTTGCTCGGTAAATGGAGTATTGGTTATGACCTATCGGGTTGCGTGTCGTATGTTATTTATTTCACCGTGGGTGTAATAAATTGTTTGGTTTCAGACATCAAATTGTGCGTGGCTGTCGATTTTGAGCAAAGTGACTTGAGGTGTTTCACGTGTAACAGTGTTTGGATAGGATCGCGCAGTCTAGCGAGGCCACGTGGAGATATGACATTTCGGGTTAGATTTAGGTGTTCTATTCTATGATGTGAGATGAGGTCTCAGCCTTATGTGGTGATGGTATTGACGATCTTGAGGTACAACTCTTTCATTTGAGTCATTTTTCATGATTTGAGTATATTCAGATCGTTTCTTATTGGTGCGCGTATTATGCAAGTTGTGGCTTAAGCCTGTATTGAGGTGTCATATCACCAGAGTGGTGTGTTGGATTCGAGGCGATCGTTGGGGTCATTAATGAGTATGAACAGATTTGATTTCAGCTTGTTGGAAGAATAATATTGAGGTTCGGCTCGGAAATCTGTTGTGGTATTAGTCAAAAGGGAAGTGGCTTCATGAATGGTTGATCTGAGAAATGGTTACGGTTTTCTGTGTGTTTCATTTATCATTGGCAGTATATGGAAGTGTTGGAATCAGACTTTAGCTAATAAGAGGTTTTCTATCGGTATTTTGATTATTGTGGGCAACTGCTGTGAATAGAAGCTACCATTTCAAGTGTTTGGATTTTGTGGTATATCATATGATTTCACCTGAGGTTGTAGGCAGGGATTATACCGGTTGGTTCGGGCTTATTCTGGGTATAGATGTGAGATTCTGATCTTGTGTATGATTTTATAAAGTGCAATGTGGTTCTACGGTTTATGGTCTAGATGGATTGTGAGATTTCAGCTATGTTGTGTTTTTGGACCTATACGAGATAGGGTGACGTGGGATCACCCCGGGTATATGCTTGGTAAGGTTATTCAGCTATTAGTTGGCTTCTAGGACAACTCTGGGTATGCTCGAGGACGAGCGTTGGTTTAAGTTGGGGAGGATGTGATGACCTGACCCGTTGTCTCATGAGTTACCGCTCTGTTTCCCCCATTTTATGCTTCTTCATGTTTCATTATCAGTATTTGGTGTGTTATAGCTGATTTGGATTGGTTTTGGTAGAAAATGAGACACTTAGTCTCTTTTAAGAAGGATTAAGTTGGAAAAGTCAATGAGACATTGACTTATGAGTTAGAGGACTCAGATTTAATTTTCGGTGATTATGTTAGCTTCGGGAAGTGATTTGTGACTTTGAAGTGTGATCGGAATTGATTTTGGAGGCTCGATGTAGAATTAGGCTTGAATTGGCGAAGTAAGCATTTTGGCGATATCCGGTTGATAGGTGAGATTTTGATCCGAGGGTCAGAATGGAATTCCGAGAGTTGCAGTAGCTTTGTTAGGTGATTTTGATTGTGTGTGTAAAATTTTAGATGATTCGGAGGTGATTTGGTTGGATTTTTGAGCGAATGCGAGTTTAGGAAGTTTTTAAGAAACTTAGGCTTGAATCCGATGTGTTTTAATTGTTTTAGCGTTGTTTGATGTGTTTTGATGATTGGAACGAGTTCGTATGATGTTTTAGGATGGGTTGGCACTTGGTTGAGGTCCCGAGGGCCTCGGGGTGATTTCGGATGGCTATCGGAATGAAATTTGAAGTTTGGAAATTGCAGGTTTTTGGCAGTAGCAGGTATTTCCGCATCTGTGGAAAGAAAACCGCAGATGCGGTTGCACAGAAGTGGAGGCAGATGTTGCAGGTGCAAAAGGGCTATGGTCGAGCATTTTCCGCAGAAGCGGAAAGTTATCCGCATAGGCGGGTCCACATAAGTGGAAGGCTTCCTGCAGAAGCGGTTTTTGGACTTTATTGAGGTTCCGCAAAAGCGGACATTTGGACCGCAGAAGCGGTCCTGGGTGAAATGAGGGAATCCACAGAAGCGGAAGTCGCAGAAGCGATATTTTTATCGCGGAAGCGGAAATAGGCCTGGGCAGAAGGGTTTTTAAAATAACATTTCATCCGCGAGCTAAGGGTATTTTTCCTCCATTGTTGAGCATCTTGAGCGCTTTTTGGGAGCAATTGAAGAGGGTTTCGAGTGGGATTGACTGGAGGTAAGTTTTATGAGTTAAGAACATGATTATTATGTGAAATTAACCTAGAAATTCATGGAAATTAAGCCTAAAATTGATGAACTAGGGCTTGAGTTTTTGATATTTCAAATTGGGATTTAATGGGTCATTTGAGCTTGGATTTGAGAGTTCTTAGTATTTATGAACTCGTGAGAAGATGAGGAATCCATTGATGTTAAATTTTTTGATTTCCGAGAAGTGGGCCGGGGGCTCGGGTTTTTCTATTTTTAAGATTTTTGCTATTTTTCGATTGTTTTCGATTGGGTATTGTCCCATTGGCATATTGTGATGTATTCGCTCTGATATTGGATAGATTCGACGCACTTGGAGGCCGGTTTGAGGGGCAAAGGCGTCGCGAGCTAGAGATTTCAATGGTTCGAGGTGAGTAATGATTGTAAATGATATCCTGAGGGTTTGAAACCCTGGATTTGCACCTGTAGTGCTATATTGAGGTAACTTGCACGCCGGATAGAGAGCGTGGGGTAGAGCACCGTTGGGGATTGTGACTTGGTCCGTCTCGGTTGTTGATTTTACCGCGTATTTGACTGAAACTTATTTGATATTATCATGTTTTGGGCTGATTGCCATATTTGGGCCACGTGCCAATTATCTTGACCCCTTTGAGGATTTTTATCACTCTTTCCTCAATATTTGATATACTACTTGAACTCAGTCCTGTTGATTATACTGTTTCATGAACTCAGCCATATTTTTACTCAACCTTGAGTTTTAACTGAAATTTGAACTAGTATTTGAGCTGAGCATTATTGTTTTACTGATGCCCGAGGGGCTTATGATTATTTTTGGACTGATTGAGGCCGCGGGCCATATGTGAGGATATGTTGAGTGATGTGAGGAGGCTTTCAGGCCTCGAGTGATATGTGAGGAGGCTTCCAGGCCTTGAGTGATATGTAAGGAGGCTTCCAGGCCTCGAGCGATATGTGAGGAGGCTTTCAGGCCTCGAGTGTATTGTGAGAAGGCTTTCAGGCCTTATGATGATATAGCGCTTAGGCTGTAGGAGACCCTCCGGAGTCTGCACCCCCACAGTGAGCGCGGGTACCCATGTGATTTGAGAGTTAGCCCGGGGGGCTAAAGTTGTACGATGTGATGTGATACTGAGCCCGAGGGGCTGATACTGTTCTGAGTGATGTGATACTATGCCCGAGGGGCTGACACTGTTCTGAGTGATTGATATTGAGCCTGAGGGGCTGGTACTGTTTTGAGATGTGCCCGAGGGGCGAACTTTTATGTGCTCATCTTGCATATTTATTTGCCTTCTTACCTGTCATACTGCGGTATTTGTGCCTGAGGGATGGATTTTCTGTGCTTATCAGCACTTACTGTTTTGAAATCGTTTTCATAACTATTGAAAAGATCATTTTCAAAAGAGATTTAAACTGAGCCAAGATGTTTTCAAAGATTTCACAGCCATACTATTTTATTAAAGGATTGTACCATGCTTATATACAGCATGATGGTTTGTTTTAGCTGCCTTATAGAGACTTCAAGGTATGTGTGTTTGGCGTCCGCAGGCTTCGGAGTCGCCTTCTTTTGGTTTTTACTATTATTGTATTTTTCTTTCTTTCAGACAAGTGATGCATTAGATGTTCTAGTTTTATTCTATAGAGCTTATGACTCAGGTCCACTAGTTTGGAGAAAATATTTGTTGAGATTCTACTACTGGAGTTTATATTAGTTATCCACATAATTTTAGTATTTTGGTTAATTATTCTATCAAGTTGTTGTTAACTGTTAGGCTTACCTAGTCGTAGAGATTAGGTGCCATCACAACATCCTATGGAAGAAAAATTGGGGTTGTTACATTTATACGTATTGATCATGTCCAAATGCACACCTTTTTGAGATATCTAACAGTCGTATGCAATAATAAATACCCAACTAGGAGTCAGGGTTGAATTCACTGGAAGTTATGATGGGAGATAGGGTAAATATTTAACGTAAGCATATGGGATATCTAGATTGCACTTTCACAATAAGGTTTTTGTTTCTATTTCTAATAATCTAATGATTGCAAATTAAAGGCAGAAGACTAGAGATAATTGTTTTTAAGTTTTTTCTGATTGGATTAAAGGCCTAGGGTTGTGACCCTAGGTGTTTGCCTAATGGGATAAAGACATTAATGCTTGTGCAGTTGATTGGGGTGTATTATAGCTCACAACTCTATGCAACCCACTCAATACCTCTCGCTCAAAGAGTGTTTTTTCCCAATTTGTCTTTTTCAAGACCAAATGGGTAGCTACCAAAACGGTTGATAAGACCTCAAGTTGGGTTATTACTCTCTCTAGGTTGAACCGTTTAACTGGGTTACTCAATCTCTCAATTGACCCAATTCCTTGTTAGCTAAGTTATCCTAGACTAGGTCCCTCTTTCTCAAGTAGAGACTAAGTCAAATAGGTATGAATCAATGTTTGCAACCATCAATTCTACAATGGAAGCATGAACCAAGCTAAACAATAAACAATCAATCATAAACAAGCAATAAATTAATCACCCATAAGGTTTACACACTAGGGTTGGGTCAACACCCTAGTAGAAGTCTAACTACTCATGATAGAAATTAGAGAAGAAAAACTAACTAAACTCTTATTGGAAGATTAAAATAAAGAAAACTAATGTTAAAACACAAAAATAATGTAAAACTTCCTAAAGTGGCAAAGAAAAACTGCTACAACAACTTCAAAGGTTCAAAAACTTGACCTAATTATGAAACTCATCTATTTATACAAGCTAAAAATCTCGGACAAAAGTTCCCTTCGGGAGGTTCAAGCTCGCACTATTCCATTTGCGGTCCGCAGATTTCTTCATCTGGCAGGAACTGGAGTTCTATGGTCGCACAATTCTGAACTGCGGCCGCGAGGCAATCTTCTACGGCCGTACACTTCAGGATTGCGACTGCAAGGCAAACTCTTCTGCGGTCCACACATTTAGGACTTCGAAATAGAAGTATGTCCCACAGTCCCGTAAGGAGCTACGTAGGCAATTCGAGCAGTTACAACAGGGGGATATGACTGTTACCAGTGCGAGATGAGGTTCTCGGAGCAAGCTGGACATGCTATTTGGCTATTTGCTACGGAGATAGAGAGGATCAGAAGGTTTTTTGATGGCCTCACCTACTAACTTCGGCTTCTCATGACCAGGGAGAGAGTGTCTGGTGCAACATTTGAGGAAGTTATGGACATTATTCGAGAGATTGAGTTAGTTCGTCGCCAGGAGTGCAAGGAGAGGGAGGCCAAGAGGCCTCGAGAACATGGTAGTTCTGGGGGTGCTCCTTCGAGGGGCTAGAGGCCGTTTGTTCAGACATGCTCAGTCAGCTCGCCCAGGTTATCATGGGGCATTATCAAGCCATAGTTCTCATGATTCTCAGTAGGGTCATTCTTCACGCAGTGCACTTCCAGCCCAGGGTTCGTCCCGTGCCCTATCAGTTCAGGATTTTTCTATGCTAGGTGAGTGTGCTAGTCATCCGGTACTAGGGGTTCCTATTAGTCCCCGTCTCCAGCACCCAAAAGTTGCTATGAGTGTGGAAAGATGGGTCACTTATGGAGGTAGTGTCCTCGTCGTCTTGTTTGTACTCCTAGTAGAGGGGCCAACCATCATCCTCAGCCCCAGCAAGTTCACCACCCACCAACCAGCTAAGGGTAGAGGACAGTCATCTAGGGGTTGCCCCAGATGGGGAGGTTGATCTGGTGGTGGTCAGGCTTGCTTCTATGTACTTCCAGCTAGGCCTGGTGCGATTGCTTCATATGCGGTGATTATAGGTATTATCTTAGTCTGCCGCAGGGATGCTCTGTGTTATTTGACCCTGGTTCCACTTTCTTTTATGTGTCGTCTTATTTTGACCATTATCTTGATATGCCCTACGAGTCCCTTGTTTCTTCTGCTCATGTCTCTACGCCGGTAGGTGATACTATCGTAGTAGATTGTGTGTGTCGGTTGTGTGTTGTGTTGATTGGGGGTATGGAGACCCGAGTGGATCTATTATTATTATGTATGGTGGACTTCAATATTATTCTGGGCATTAACTGCTATCTCTGTGCCGGGCTATTCTAGACTGTCATGCCATGACAATGACTCTGGCTATGCCTGGTGTGCACGGATTGAGTGGCGAGGTTCGACCGATTATGTTCCCAGCAGAGTGATTTCTTTCTTGAAGGCCCAATGTATTATTGGCAAAGGGTATCTTTCTTATATAGCCTTTGTGAGTGATGTCGGTGAAGAGACTCCCAGTATCGATTCTGTTCTAGTTGTGAGGGATTTTCCCGATGTATTTCCTGCAGACCTACCGGGCATGCCACCGGACAGGGATATGGATTTTGGTATTGACTTGATGCCGGGTACTCAGCCAATTTCTGTTCCACCAAATCGTATGGCACTAGCGGAGTTGAAGGAGTTAAAGGAGCAGCTTCAGGAACTTTCGTATAAGGGGTTCATTCATCCTGGTGTGTCACGTAGGTTGCGCCGGTTCTCTTTGTGAAAAAGAAGGATGCCACGATGAGAATGTGCATTGATTATGGGCAATTGAACAAAATAACAATTAAGAACAAGTATCCTTTGCTTTGTATCAGTGAGTTGTTTGACCAGCTTCAGGGAGCGAGAGTATTCTCCAAGATTGATGCCCGCTCAGGTTATCACCAGTTGAAGATCAGAGACTCAGACATTCTTAAGATAGCTTTCAGGACCTGATATGGTCATTATGAGTTCTTAGTGATGTCTTTCGGGCTGACCAATGCCCCAGCAACATTCATGTATTTGATAATAGCGTTTTTCGATAGTACATCGACTCATTTGTCATAGTCTTCATTGATGATATTCTGGTGTAGTCGCGTAGTCAGGAGGAGCACATAGAGCATTTGAGAGTGGTGTTGCAGAGATAGAGGGGAAGAAGCTTTATGCAAAGTTATCCAAATGTGAGTTCTAGCTCAGTTCAGTGGCTTTCTTAGGGCCCCTAGTGTCCAGCGATGGTATTCAGGTGGACCTGAAGAAGATAGAGGCGGTTCAGAGTTGGCCCAGACCGTCCTCATTGATGAAGATTCGCAGTTTTCTTGGTTTGGCGGGTTATTATATCCAGTTTGTTCAGGGATTCTCGTCTATTACATCGCCCTTGACCAAGTTGACTCAGGAGGGTGTTACATTTCAGTGGTCTGATGAGTGTGATGAGAGCTTTCAGAAGCTCATGATTGCCTTGACCACAGCTCCAGTGTTAGTATTTCCATCAACTTCAGGTTCTTATACCGTGTATTATGATGCTCCGTGAGTTGGTATTGGTTGTGTTCTAATGCAAGAGGGTAGAGTTATTGCTTATGCTTCTCGTCAGTTGAAGCCTTATGCGAAGAACTACCCCGTTCATGATTTGGAGTTGGCTGTCATTGTTCACACGCCGAAGATTTGGAGGCATTATTCGTATGGTGTGTCTTTTGAGGTGTATACTGATCATCATAGCCTCCATAACGTTTTCAAGCAAAAGGATCTCAATTTGAGGCAGCGGAGGTGGTTGGAGTTGCTTAAGGATTATGACATTGCTATCTTGTATCACCTAATGAAGGCCAATGTACTGTCCGACGCTTTGAGCCGAAAGGCGGTGAGCATGGGGAGTTTGGCATATATTCCATTTGGGGAGAGACCTCTTGCAGATGATGTTCAGGCTTTGGGAAATTGGTTTGTGAGGTTGGATATTTCGGAGCCCAGTAGGGTATTGGCTTGTGTGATTTCTCGGTCTTCCTTATATGAGCGCATCAGAGAGCGCATATATGATGATCCTCATTGCTTGTCCTTAAGTACAAAGTTCAGCATGATGATGCCAGGGATGTGACTATCGGAGATGATTGGGTTTTGAGGATGCAGGTCCGGATATGTGTGTCCAATGTAGATGGGCTTCGGGAGTTGATTCTGGAGGAGGCCCAGAGCTCGCAGTATTCCATTCATCCGTGAGTCGCGAAGATGTATCTGGATCTGAGACAACATTATTGGTGGAGGAGAATGAAGAAAGACATTGTGGGGTTTGTAGCTCGGTGTCTCAATTGTCAGTAGGTGTAATATAAGCATCAAAGACCGGGTGGCTTGCTTTAGCGGATGGATATTCCAGAGTCGAAGTGGGATCGGATCACTATGGACTTTGTAGTTGAGCTCCAACGAACTTTGAAGAAGTTCGATGCTATTTGGGTGATTGTGGATCGGCAGACTAAGTCTGCGTACTTCATTCTTCTGTGTACTACTTATTCTTTAGAATGGTTGGCAGAAATATATAACTGGGAGATTTTTCGGTTGCATGGTGCCCATTTTTCGTCATTTCAGATTGGGGCACTCAGTTTACTTCACAATTTTGGAGGTCTGTACAGTGAGAGTTGGGTACTCAGGTTGAGTTGAGTACAACCCTTAGACGGACGGGTAGTCCGAGCGCACTATTTAGATATTAGAGGATATGTTACGTGCTTGTGTTATCGATTTCGGAGGGTCATGGGATCAGTTTCTACCGCTCGCAGAGTTTGCTTGTAACAAGAGTTACCAGTCGAGTATTCAGATGGCTTCATATGAGGCTTTGTATGTGAGGCGGTGTAGATCTCCAGTTGTTTGGTTTGAGTCAGGCAAGGCCAAGCTATTAGGTACAGATTTGGTTCAGGATACTTTAGACAAGGTGAAAGTGATTCAGCAGAGGCTTCATACTGCAAAGTCAAGACAAAAGAGCTATGTTGACAAGAAGGTTCGTGATGTGTCCTACATGGTTGGTGAGAAGGTTCTGTTGAAGGTTTTACCCATGAAGGGTGGTATGAGGTTTGGAAAGAAGGGTAAATTGAGTCCACGGTTCATTGGGCCTTTTGAGGTACTTCGGAGGATTGGGGTGGTGGCTTATGAGCATGCCTTGCCACCCAGCCTGTCAGCTGTGCACCCAGTATTCCATGTTTTAATAATCTCCGGACTGGGGAGGTGGCTTATGAGCGTGCCTTTTATGTTTTAATAATATCTGGATTCCCTATATATTGCGAGATATAAGCTTCCAAAATCAGCTCTTTGCATAAGATATTTCTCGCGATGCACACTGCTATAGCAACAAAAAAAAACAGCAGTTAAAAATGGCCTAGAAATGATCTGAAACCACTCTGAAACTAACCTGAGCCGCTCGGGACCCCGTTCTAATATACCAACAAGTCCCATAATATAATATAGACTTAGTCGAGGCCTCAAATCATATCAAACAACACCAAAACAACGGATAGCACCTCGAATCGGATTTGTGAGTTTATGAAATTTCCCAAATTCTATATTTTGTATCGAAACGTATCAAATCAATCAGGTATGACTTCAAATTTTGGATGCAAGTCATAAATTACATAATGGATTTGTTCCAATTTTCATAATCAAATTCCGACCCCGATTTTAATAAAGTCAATTCCCGATCAAACTTTTCAAAAATCTCTATTTTCCAACTTTCGCCAAAATGCGCCGAATTGACCTACAAACATCCAAATCAAAATCCGGAAATGCGCCTATGTCCGAAATTACCATACAAAGCTAGTAGAATCATCAAAATTTCATTCCGGAGTCATTTTCTCAAACATCAAATCTCCGGTTGTACTTTAAAAATTCAAGCTTTATAAAATCAAACCCTTTATTTTTTTCAAAAACTAACGGAAAGCGTGCCTACGCACCTCGGAATAACTTCAAATTTTGTTCATAAGTCATAAATATTATTATGAAGCTGATCGAGCTTTCGGAATCCAAATTGGGATCTGTATCAACAAAAATCTAATTATGGCCAAATTTAGGAATATTTTAGACCTTTAAATTCCTAGGTTCCGTCAAATGGTGATAATTCAAGCTAGAGACTTCGAAACTTGATTCTGGGCACACTTCCTAGTCGAAAATCATGATACTGACCCATCGAAACTATCAAAATGGTGATCCACATTCGTTTGTTCAAAATATTGACCAAAGTTTACTCAAATGAGTTTTAAAGGTAAAATTTCATATTTTCTTTGGTTTTCACATAAAAAATTTTTGGATAAAAATACGGATTGCGCACCAAATTAAGAAAGGATGAATGGAGCTATTCGAGGTCTCGGAATACATAAATGAAGGTTTAAATTAAAGTTAACCTATCGGGTCATCACACAAAGATATCAGAACTGCATATTGCCCTTGAGCATGACTCCCTGCTAGCCATCAATATGCTCAAAGGGACAACTATTCTAATTTGGAAACTGCCGGAGACTATAATTGAGACTAGGCAACTCTTTTAGCAGGCTAACAGGCAGGATGGCCTTATATACTTGACAAAATGCAAATGGTATCTATTAGGCACAAATAGAGACAAATTTATTTTCATGAATAGAATATGGAACTGTACTGTACTTTGCATATTTTTGGATATTCATAGGGGACGTTTCCTAAGACGAGACTAAAAGGAATAAGCATGACGGAAGATAATAATGTAGTTTTTGTAATATGGAGAGTTAGAAAGGTGGATATAATGTGGTATTGAAGGGATGTTTTATATAACTCTTGCAGGAGTTAGGTTTATGTCTCTCCCTGCTTTTCTGCATATTTGGAATGATATAAAGGACCACGTCACCTAGCGGCATAACTTTACAAATAAAAAAAAAGGAACACTTCAAGAAGCAGAAGCAGAAAAAAGAATAAAGATGCATATTGTAAAAAAGTCACCGACTTGTTTGGCTGTTTACATATCAAATTGCTTCATTAACAGGCTATGTGCACCGAGTGGTTATTTTGAACATAGCTGAAGTTAGTTATCTAAAAGTTAGGGTATTTTAGAATGAAGAACAAAGCTCCTGCATCTCTCTAAATGTTTTGATATTTTTTCACTACCCTCCTTTAGTCTTTGTATACAATGGCCATTGTTAAGATTAAATGCGTCATATGGGTATGATTGGCCTTCCTAGAGGTCACCCACCAGCTCCCCCAGATCCAATTGATGCTTCAAGTCACTCATTTCCCCTATTGCCAACTCAAAATTTCAAAGGAAACACACCAATCCAACCGCAAAATGCTTTCAGTAACAATGTAAATGCTCTAGTATGGGATTTGTTACGGAATATAGTGGGTTAACTAGCACACAATCATACATAAAGAAAATAGAGAAGAAAAATCAATTCAAGAATTTAACTAGGTTCGGCTAAACCTAATCCTCGGGGCAAAAGCAGAGAGAATTTTTCACTATGAATGAGAAGAAAAGCACTATACAATCTATAGAATTCCCAACTACAACCCCTATATATAGATCCTAAAATGTCCCAAATATATAAGAGAAAGGTTTTCCAATTTGACAAGGACTATAGGTTTTCATTTTACCAAATCTATTAGGACAATGGGTTTTCCTAAACCTATAGGGATTATGGGTTTCCTAAAAATACAAGGAATTAATTCAAGCCACAAATAACAAATCTTCCCCTTGGCTTGAATTCTCTTCATCAATAGGAACAATGTCTCGCTACCTTGCCCTCATCCCTCGCAAGGGCTTTATCCATTGCCGCACACAGCAACCAAGTCTAGGCAACGCCTGAACTTGTTAAGAGGCTCAATCTCTTTAGCCATATCACTAATCCGTCTATTTGGTTTTGTATTCAGAATAGCTTTTAAGTAGCTATAACACTCAAATGCATTAACGGTCTTTGTAACTGCCAAAGCAAATCCCACTGGATTCGTATATCCAAGAAGATTCCCATCAACTATGTTTGCAAAACTTTGCGGTCGATTGACCACTCTCTTCTATCTGCCTGTTACAATGATATATGGTTGTTGCGTAGGTGCATCAACATTATCATCTTGATCAATATTTTGCACCTTCTCCACTTCCTCTACTTTAGAACTACTGGGCTGAGCTAGTGGCAATTCAATTTCTAGCTCTATGCGGTCACTGACACCACAATCTGTTTCTGCTATTGCCTTCTCCCTATGGATGTCTAGTGAGGCAGATTCATTGAATTTTACATCCCTAGTGATAATTAGCCCTGGAGTCTTTTGATCTATGCGCCACAACCTATAACCTTTCACTCTAGTTACATACCCTAGAAATATGCACTTCTTTGCCCACATCTCAAATTTTCCATCCCTCACATGAGCATAAGCAGGACAACCAAATATCCTTAAACGTTAATAGTCAGCAGGTGAACCGGACCATACCTCAAAAGGAGTTTTAAACTCAATAGCTGTGGATGGAGATCTGTTGACCAAATAATAAGCTGTATTGATTGCTTTAGCACAAAAATCTTTGCTAACACATGAGTGTGAAAGAATGCTTCATGCCCTATCACAAAGCGTTCTATTCATACGTTCTCCAACACCATTTTATTGTAGTGTTCAAACACAAGTGAGGTATCTCACTATGCCCACCTTGCTGCAGAAATTATTGAACTCAGAATTGCAAAATTCCAACCCATTGTCAGTTCGAAGACGCTTAACTTTTCTTTTTGTCTGCCTCTCAACCATCATCTTCTATTTAACTAATGTCAAAAATGACTCATTTTTTATTTTCATAAAATACACCTACACCATCCTTGAGTAATCATTAATCAAATTCATAAAGTACCTGGCACCACTCTTGGAGGGAACTCTGTTTGGACGCCACAAGTCAGAGTGTATATAATCTAACTTGTCTCTGCTCTTGTGCTCGGCCTTCTTGATGAAGTTTACCCTTGTTTGTTTACCAAACACACAATGCTCACAAAAATTCAAAACTTGATTTTTGTACCCATTCAGCAAATTCTGCTTAGTCAACAAAGACAATCCATTATCACTCATATGGCCAAGTCGCAAGTGCCACAACTGAGACTGATTCAGATCACTTTTCCCATAAGCTATAATAGCTTCCCCTTCACTACACTGGCTTGAGATGATACAATTTAGAATGTAGTTTACCCTTCATAAGTACCATGGAGCCTTTACACACTTTAAGTATTCCATTCTCCGAGTGAAATTTATACCCTTGATCATCCAAAGTCAAAAGAGAAATCAAATTTCTCTTTATCCGAGGAACATGCCAACACCCAATGTTTCTGATAATTCCGTCGAACATTCTCAATTTCATGTTACCAACCCCCTCTACTGGTTATAGATTATCATCTCCCATATAGACAGTCCCACTCATTTATTTGTAAGTTGCAAACCAATTCTTGCGTGGACATATGTGGAAAGTAGCACCGGAATCAAGAACCCAAGAATTTTGCCCATGACTAGAACTCATAGCAGAGACTTCCCCTACATAGTCACTATCATCAGAAATATTGTCAGTGTCAACAATATTTGCCGAATTATCCATTTTCTACTTTCCTCTTTTCTCCTTCAGCTTAGGACGATCTCTCTTGTAGTGACCTTGCTCCCCGTTCTCATGACAGTGTTGCTTTCTTGCTCTAGACTTTGATCTGTCGATTGAAATTTTCCTATTGAAGTCCTTTTGTTGGGTTCTTCCTCTAATCACAAGACTCTCGCCCTCAATTCTGCTGTCTGGAAAGCTCTTTTTCAACTTTTTAGATTTTAGTGCATTACTAACATCTTCTAGTGAAATGCTGTCTTTCCCATATAGTAGCATATCGGCAAATGTATCATAAGACAGTGGTAAAGAACATAACACAATCAAGGCCTGATCCTCACTCTCAATTTTGATATCCACATTCTTCAGGTCCATTATAATTGAATTAAACTCATCAATGTGAGTTTTAATAGGTGTACCTTCATTCATACGGAGATTGTATAATCTCTTTTTCAGGTAGAGGATGTTTGTTGGCGATTTCTTTGAATATAGGTCTTTTAGCTTCTTCCATGCCGTTGCTGCAGAAGTTTCTTCAGCAATTTTCCGAAGAACGCTTTCTATAACGCTCATGAAGATCGCACTCAAAGCCCTCTCCTTTAGGTCTGCCTTCCCTGTCTCCTTCATCTCTTCATGAAAATCCTCATCAATTTCCTTCCATAACCCTTGTAACACCAGGTACGATTTCATCCTAATCTTCTATAGACTGAAACTAGAACCCCAATTTCTCTACTTTGTACTTGTAAACACGTGATTTTTGACCCTCCCCGAGAATTTTCACATTTTTAGCATAAATATTTAATTTAGGCCTAATATAGCTATTTTAGCTAGTTTTGACCATTTTACTTTATTTTTATCAAAAAAATAAAAATTACAAAAAATGATATATAAATTTTAGTTTATGTATTTTCATAAACTTGAAAAATACAAAAATATCACCTTATTTTTAATCCTTATATAATTTCGAAAATTATAAAAAAAAATAGTTTTATGAATATTTTGTAGCCATTTGAAACTTAAAAAATACAAAAAACTAATATTGTATATTTTATCTTTATATAATTTCGAAAATTATAAAAAATAGTGTCATTAATGTTTTGAATTCATTTTAAACTTAAAAAAATACAAAAATAGTACTTTATATTTTTATTTTTTTATAAAAACGAAAATTGCAAAAAATAGTTTTATTAATGTTTTGTAGTTATTTTAAATCTTGAAAAAATATAAAAATAGTTTTGTCTTATTTTATAGTTATTTTGCTTGCGTAGGATTAATTAAATAACTTCGTGTCCTTGTTCTCGGTTCCGGGCAAGGAATAATATTCGGGTTTAAACTACCCATTTTAAGCTTAATTTTCGGACCTAGTCCATAATAATCCGAGTCCACCATACGGGAAACACGGACAAAAAGAACCCATACACACACATGTCACACACCACTCACATGAAGGGGGAGGGATGGGAGAATAATTAAAAAAAATAAAAAGAGAAAGAAGACAAGGAGAAGGGGACAAAACATTTGATATGCAAAATATATACACACTACACATTCACGTGAGGAGGGGCTAAGGCATCAGGGGTTTTGAAGTAAGAAAATATAAAAACAAGACACATTCACGTGGGGGGGATCAGATTTTGAAAACGGGAAGGGATACACAAGAACGTTAGGGGGAAACGAACAGGAGGAAAGGAAAAATAACGTTAGGGGAGGGGGGGAACACATTTGGCTGGAAAGAAAAATACACATATATACATGACAACCGACTGGGAGGGGGGAGGTCGTGAGTTTTGAAAGGGGACCTAAGCAAAAAACCTTAAGAGCCTTCTTCTTCACCAAAAAACAAAAACCGTAGGGAATTCTCAGCAGCCACCGGAGCTCCACCCGGAACCCTAGAGCTGTCGCTCATCTTCCCCACACTAGCCAGAGCGCCGCTGGCCTCCTCCTGACGAGCCGCTACCCATTCTCGCTCAACCAAAGACTTCGCCGGAAATCCTCCATAGCCGCTACGAAAACTGGACGAGAACCAGCAGTAGAAGCTATTCCCTTCTTCTTCACCTTACACCAACTAACCAAACCATAGAACCAAACCAGCCCACCGAAAAATCCAGCAACGTCCATGAACGACCAGTTTCTGCTGCCCGACAACCAGCCAACGCCCAGCCCTCGTCGACCGCCTCCGAAACNTCCTCACTCTCAATTTTGATATCCACATTCTTCAGGTCCATTATAATTGAATTAAACTCATCAATGTGAGTTTTAATAGGTGTACCTTCATTCATACGGAGATTGTATAATCTCTTTTTCAGGTAGAGGATGTTTGTTGGCGATTTCTTTGAATATAGGTCTTTTAGCTTCTTCCATGCCGTTGCTGCAGAAGTTTCTTCAGCAATTTTCCGAAGAACGCTTTCTATAACGCTCATGAAGATCGCACTCAAAGCCCTCTCCTTTAGGTCTGCCTTCCCTGTCTCCTTCATCTCTTCATGAAAATCCTCATCAATTTCCTTCCATAACCCTTGTAACACCAGGTACGATTTCATCCTAATCTTCTATAGACTGAAACTAGAACCCCAATTTCTCTACTTTGNCACTGTTTTCTGTCCAAACAATCCTCACAGACACGCACGGAAACGAGGTTAAGCGAGAGGTCCGTTCGAGTGCCGAGTCGAGGTTGCCGTATGTTGGTTCCGATCTATGGTAGTCGCTGTCCATTTTAGCGAGCTGCAGTGAATTTTGTTATTCTCGGGGGTTAGTTTTCTTGTTCTATCTTTGATTTCTTGCCTTGTAAATTTTAAGTTGTGGTAGTATATTGGTTATTTTTATATTACGTTATTTCTTGTATTTGTTATGATGTTGCCTTGCGAACTCTGTTTGGTTATATTTTGAAATCGATTTCTATCAAATTTTATAGCTTTTGTAAGTATATGTGGTTTAGATCATTGAAAGATGCCATTGAATCTTGTAGCTGAGTTGTTATGGTCATTTGAGTAATGAGCAGTGATTTTTCGTTATTTAATCGCTACTAGCCTATTAATAAAGAGCTCGATAATTTGGCCTATATTGCGGACGTGATTAATAATGTCATCGTGATTATGGGTACGGTTCCCGTGACATGGTTACGATGCCTAAAATTCGGGGGTACATTTCATGTAACCCGATTATAATGACTCTGGATAATCTTATTAAATAAATTAGGATTTCTTTTTTTTAAAGTAGAGAATCATAGTCACTTTTAGGTTGGCCTTTAATAAAATGAGATGAGCCTCGTCAAATAAAAATGCATAAGGTGCGGGGCCCTCATAAAATGTATATATTAAAAATACTTAGACTTCGGGATGAGCCGTTTAGCGAATTGCACGGCCTTTCCAAAATAATAACGCGTTAGACTCTTTAGGCGCGTATTTTAATAACATTATCTTCTTAAACTCGGGTGCACATTTATGTGACCCAAATCCAAATCTCAACGAAGTCGACATGTGTTAAAGGCCACAGGCATACTGGTACGGTGTGGTCCGAAATACATTTTCACGACGTTACAATTCTCTTTTAAAATAATAAATAATAAAATCGGGTAATTAGACTTTAAATAATAAATGAGACGAATCTCGC
>MU679116.1:50835-90390 GCA_026770625.1 Nicotiana glauca | reverse complement strand
AATCTCCCAAGTGGCGACTCTGAATTAAATAAATAAATCCCGTTTCGATTGTCCTTTAATTGGAAAAACTCCCTTCTACCACGCCCTTCGCGGGGTGCGGTAGCGCCAAAAGGAGGTGTGACAGTACTTTGTTGAAGATGATGAAGACATCTTAACCCTAGATTATATGTAGAAACCTGAACCTTGCTCGGATACCAATTGTTGCGGAATATCGTGGGTTAACTAGAACACAATCACACACAAAGCAAATAGAAAAGAAAAATCAACACAAGGATTTAACAAGGTTCGGCTAAGCCTAATCCTCGGAGCAAAAGCAGAGAGAGTTTTCATTAGGAATTAGAAGAAAAACAGAATACAATCTATAGAATCCCCAAATACAACCCCTGTATATAGATCTCAAAAGCTCCCAAACATATAAAAGAAAGGTTTCCTAATTGACAAGGACTATAAGTTTTCCTTTTGCCAAATTTATTAGCAAAATGAGTTTTCATAAACCAATAGGGATTATGGGTTACCTAAAATTACAAATAAATAATTCAAGCCACAAATAACGGGATTCTTCTCTTAATTTTGCAGCAGCTATAGGAGGTTCAGGTTTCACCTGCACCACAGACCTTATGATTTAGTGGAGGGCAGATCTGTAGTGTACTTCACTAAAGAAGGGGATAATCTATTAGCAGATGTCTTGTAAACTTACTATTGTGGGTAAAATTTCCAAGAACAAGACCAGCCATTGACCGTATTAGATCTGGATTTCATGACTTTTTTTCACCTGAAAGTAGCTGTGAAAATAGGGGCATATAACATGCAACATGTGTTTGTTGATTTTGACCTTGAAGAAGACCACTGAAACATTAAAGCTAGAAAATTTCTTACAAATTGTGACATGCAGATGAAATTAATGAAATGGACCAGTGATTCCAAACCAGAAGTTGAAACTACTGTATCTAGCATGGGTCAACCTTCCTAATTTGAGATGGCATTATTTTGAATGGGATGCACTCTGTCGAATTGTAGAATCAATTGGCTTTCCAATCATCATGGATAAAGCCACACACTCAAAAACTAGGCCGACAACTGTAAAAATTAAAGTTGAAATTGATATCACTAGAACCCTGTCTCATGAGGTGCAAATTGATATTAAGAATGAGAAGGGTTAAATAGAAACTATTATTCAAAAAGTGGAATATGAGACTATTCCAGAATATTGCAATCATTTGTAAAATGCAAGGGCATAGTAAAGTGAAATGTAGAATATTACACCCTGAGCTAAGGCAAGATTGAAAGAGTACTAGGAGGAATGAAACTGAAGGACAAAAAAAATGAGAGAACAATTACTGAGGTTCAAAATAATGATGCCAATGAGATGCAAGTGGATGACAACAAAGAGGGCAACACAACTAACAAGGCTCAGGGGCCTTCAACTATGGAAGTAAAAAAAATTGAAGAAGAAGAGGGTTGCAAAACTGTGGTTAATGGCAGAGGTAAGAAGAAAGGAAAAAACACCAATAAGGTGCCACAAGTTGTAACCACTACAATAAACAAGACTAATCAGGTGAAAGATCATCCAACTACAACAAAAGGAGCCCTTTAAATTACAAACGTTACTACTAGTGTATCCAACGACATTGTTCAACTGAATGACCAAGCTATGAATGTTATATAAGTGGAAATGGAAACCCCTGTTGATCAGAGGGTGATGGCCACCTTTGTGAAACCTAAATCTAGGAAAATTAAATGCTTTCTGTGTAAAAACTAGACTTCCATATCAGAGGAAAGGGAAGAAAGAAGTAAGAGAGGTGAACAAAGCCAAATCCAAAACTCGAATAAATGAAGCTTTCCATGCTAATATAATAGGGAACCTTATACCTGAGGTAGGAGGGAACATGCAAGATGCTATGCAGGAGGTGTCAGATCCTGGAAGACATGTTGGCCCAAGTAAAGGTTAGTTTTGAATACTGCCAAAGTAACTCAGACATGAACCAGGTCCATCCTAGTAGAGCACAGATATGGACAGACTTAAGCATGTGAGATGCACGTAAATGAGATAAACTTAACTTGAAAGAAATAATATCTCCTGATCCTGATCGAAAAGTTTGTATATTGGTTAAGGAGAAGGACTCCTTCGTCAAAGAGAACACTGTTTAAGAAAGGGAAGGAGTTAGAGGTTGAGATCAACTAGAACTCTTCCACCAAGGAAGAGTAACATCAGAATTCTAGTCAATATCTATTTACTAACTCTATAAATATCAGTGTTATTCTCTTTTATAGGTAACGCACATAACGAGAAGTTAAACGTGAATTTAGAGCAAAATAGCAAGGCAATTTTGCATGCAGTTCGTGTGTGATTCAAGAGAAGATCCAGTTCCAAGTATCTATCTTTTATTCTAGTTCAACAGTAGTAGGTGTTTTCATATTATACTTTTAAGCTTTATATAGAAGTAATTGTATTATGTATCAGAGTTTTCAAGTTAGATTTAACTTGAAGTTATCGCCACAATTTAGGCTGTGTGCAACAACGAGATTAGAGTTAGTCCTAGGTTTATTGTAAGTACAGTTTTGGTTCAGTGATTTTAGTGGAGAGTTTGCAAAAATCCTACTGGAAAGTAGGTCGTGGTTTTTTCACCTTTTGAGCCAGGTGTTTTCCACGTAAAATACTTGTATTCTTTACTTTTGGCACTTATTATTTCTGAAATAGTAGGTTAAGTAACATTTAAAAGAACCAGGTCCTTCCATAAATAGCTTAAGCGAAAAAATGGTCACCACACAAATCAGCTCCCCTCTTGTGTGGTATTAAAGTATAAAACATCAATTAGTATCAGAGCGGGTTATCCTTGAAGAGACTAACCCCTTAGCAACAGATCAATATGAGTACACCACTTAAAAACTGGGAAGGACAATCTATTGCTAGGCCTCCACTCTTTAATGGCCAGTACTACTCCTAGTGGAAAAATATGATGAGAGATCACATGATTGGAGAGGATTATGAACTATGGGACATTGTTACTGATGGTCCCCTGGCTACCATAAAGAAGAATGCCGAAGGAGTAGATATGCCAAAGACTAGAGTTGACTACAACGTTGATGGACTTGAAGAAATGGGAAAAGAATGCTAAGGCCAAGAAATGGCTTGTGTGTGGACTTGGTCTAGACGAGTACATCAGAATTCAAAGTTGTACTACTGCTAAGGAAATATGGGGCAATTTGCAACTGGCTCACGAAGGAACTCCGCAAGTGAAGAGATCAAGAGGAACACTGTTGTACTTTCAATATGAGAATTTCACCATGAAGGAAGGAGAAACCATCCAAGAGATAAATACAAGTTTCACAATTCTAACAAATGAACTTAAGTCTCTTGGAAGATTATCCTTGAAGAAGACAAGGTTGAGAAAATTGTGACAAGGATTTTGCCAGTCACTTGGGAAAGCAAAATCACTGTCATTTAGGAATCAAAGAACATTTCCACTCTCAAGTTGGATGAGCTAACTGGAAATCTCACTACCTATGAATTTAGAAGGAAAACCTTGAAGATGGATGCACCCAAGAAGGAAAGGAGCCAGACTCTCAAAAGAAGGTGTAGATCTGGAGGAGGATGAAATGTCTATGATCAGGAGGGATTTCAAGAAGTATCTAATGAGGGGAAAGGGTTGTTCAAGAGGTGCAATCTATAACAAACGAAGGGTCCCTAAAAAATAGACCAACGAGAGCTGCTACAAATATGGTAAGACTTATCACATGATCAAAAACTATCCTTAATGGGAAATTGAATGGAAGAAGGAAAGGGCTGGACGAAGAAACAGGAATAAGGAAATGAGAGAACAACTATTGAGGTTCAAAATAATGATGCCAATGAGATGTAAGTGGATGACAACAAAGAGGGCAACACAACTAACAAGGCTCAGGGGTCTTCAACTATGGAAGTACACATTTTTGAAGAAGAAGAGGGTTGGAAAACTATGGTTAATGGCAAAGGTAAGAAAAAAGGCAAAAACACCAACATGGTGCCACAAGTTGTAATATCCACTACAGTAAACAAGACTAATCAGAAGAAAGATTAGCCAACTACAACAAAAGGAGAACTCTAAGTTACAAACGTTACAACTAGTGTATGCAAGGACACTGTTCAATTGAATGACCAAACTATGAATGTTATAGAAGTGGAAATGGAAACCACTATTGATCAGAGGGTGATTGACACCTCTGTGAAATCTAAATCTAGGAAAATTAATAGGCCAAAAGAAAATGCTTTCTTTTTAAAAACTAGACCTCCATATCAGAGGAAATGGAAGAAAGAAGTAAGAGAGGTGAACAAAACCAAATCCAAATCTGGAATAAATGAAGCTTTCCATACTAATATAATAGGGAACCTTGTACCCAAGGTAGGAGGGAACGTGAAAGATGCTATGCAGGAGGTGTCGGATCGCGGAAGTCCTCCAGAAGTAACTATAAAAGATCCAAGTACGTTAGTACTACCTGGAGATAGGAACATAAGGATTTCTATATGGGAAGGGAGGATACTAGAATAACAAGTCTTCAACAAGCTGCCACGGGCTTCGGGAGCTATCAATCCTACTCAATCTGGTGAAACTCTTTAGGTGATGAATAAAAGAAGTGAGTTAGAACCTACTGATAAGGAAAGTAAGTCTCAGAATATAGGGGGTGACAATGATGAGTACTCTCATTTTGAATCAGATTCAGAAGAAGAGGTTGAGGAAACTCGGCTACCAACTGAAAATCAATCCATGTCTGATGGTGAGCTTCCTCACTTAATCAATAAAAATTTAGGCTCTGGAAGTAAGTCAGCCATGATAGTAACTCACAACTAACAAAAGAACACAGATCACATCAATCTATCACCAAAGGGTTTAAACAGTGTTACTACTGAGTGGCCCAATATGTAGATGGATGCGGCTACCAACAATATGAACATAGAGCTGAAATTTGATGGTTGCTGATAACGATGGGCCTTGTCGGATAGGTTTCAGATTAAAACTGAACACTTTGTTCCAAAATTTAAAGCTTCAGTTGAAATAATGGGCCGTATCGTGAATTATGTCTAAATGACCCCGAAATGGAATATTGATGGTTCCAATAGGTTTGTATGGTGATTTTGGACTTAGAAGTATGTCCGGATATTTATTTTGAGGTCCGTAGTTAATTTGGTTTGAAACGACAAAAATAGAAAATTTAAGTTTGGAAGTTTGACTGGGGAATTGACTTTTTGATATCAGGGTCGGAATCTAGTTTTGAAAATTTTTGTAGGTCCATTATGACTTGTGTGCAAAATTAGAAGTCAATTGGACTTGATTTGATATGTTTTGGCATCGAATGTAGAAGTTGAAAATTCTTAGTTTCATCAAGCTTGAATTGGGTTATGATTAGTGGTTTTAGTGTTGTTTGATGTGATTTGAGTTTTCTCCTAAGTTCGTATGATATTTTAGGACTTGTTGGTGTATTTGTTTGATGTCCTTGGGGCCTCGGCTGAGTTTTGGAGGGTTAACGTATCAAATTTGAACTTAGAATAATTTAAACTTGTTGTTGTCTACTGATGTAATCGCACATGCGAAAATTGGCTCGTAGGTATGAACTCATAGAAGCGTGAGGTCCGCAGAAGCGGACTGTGCCTTACAAAAGCGCAACTGTAGAAGCGGCACACGCATCGCAGAAACGAAAAAAGGGGAAGGGGCAGCCTCGTCGCAGAAGCGGACGCTTCATCACAGAAGTGAGTCTACAGAAGCGAACTTGTTGTCTGCAGAAGCAAAGGCGCAAAAAATGTTGCCTCACTACAAAAGCAAAACCGCAGATGCGGTTAAAAGTTCTGTAGAAGCAAAACCTCTTGGCAATGTACAAAAATAGAGAGTTCTGACATTTTTGTCATTTTGGACCTTTACAACACGGTTTTGGGTGATTTTTCTGAGAGAATTCATGGGAAAACTTGAGGTATGCCCTTGTGATCATTGTTAGTCAATAATATTGAATTACCATTTTTGACTAGATTACGTATTTTTGAGGTGAAATTAGTTGATTTGGGCCTAGGGATTTGAAAACAAGATTTGAGGATTTGAAGGTCGAGTTGATGTCGGAATTTCATAGATGTTGAATGCGCGTTCATATTTTGTAACTTTTGTCGGGTTCCATGACGTGGGCCCCACAGGCAATTTTTGAGTTAAAATTCAATTTTTTTTGGAAATTAGTATTCTTATATGTAAATAAGTCCTATAATTGTATTGATTGAATCGAATTAATTGTGAATAGATTCGAGGCGTCCGGAGGCCGATTCACTGGGCAAAGGCACAACAATGTTAATAATTATATGGTTTGAGGTAAGTAACATTTCTAAACTTGGTTGTGAGGTTATGAATCCCCGAATTTTGTGTTATATCAATTGTTTGAGGTGACGCACATGCTAGGTGAAGAGCGTGTGGGCTTGCACCAAAGAAATAGTGACTTAAATAAATTCTATGGAGTTGTTAAAATTAAAGAATCATGTTATTATCTGCGTATCCTCCACGTGTTAGAGAAATTGAGTTGAGACTCGTATTAAAGATCATGTTTAAGCTACATGCTGATATTTTAGGACCCATAGGGTCGTGTTGCTGTTGAATAAATTATTTGAAAATGTACATTTCATACTCAATCATGTTCATCATTGTGAGGATATTTATGGAATCGAGGTGCACACTACAACAGGATATATCGGTTTATATACATTATTATTATGTGGATCAAGGCTGCTCGCCTGCAGCATGCCTTATAGGCTTTATTATCATATTGATCGAGGCTGCCTGCTTGCAGTAGGCCATATCGGCTTTATATCACAGTTGGACGGAAGGAACCCTTCCGGAGTCTTCACCCTCCACAATGAGTGTATGATTATATATTTGGAATGGACTTCCCTGGGCATGGACTTGCTTTACTTATTTATATTTGTGATACACTTCATGGACATAGGTCTTGTTCTAACCATTATAACTTGGGGATAAATTTACCCTGGGCTGGATTTGGACTATACGGTACTGAGTCACTAACTGTCAATTGATGTGTATATATATACGGGGTGGGACTTCCCTGGGCTGGATTAGCCATATGCAGTACTGAGTGATCATGTAATTTGTGATCGTGAGTACATGAGGTTTTTCCATGGTGTGATGTCATATTCTTCATATCATTCAGTGTATATTTTACTTGTACGGAGTTAACTATTGAACTTGAAAGCTTGCCTACAATTTTATATAGTTATTTCTATACTGGACTGTACCGGAATTCGTCATTACTTTCAGTCCAAATGTTAGTCTTGTTACTTATTGAGTTAGTTGTACTCTTACTACATCATGCACCCCTTGTGCAGATCTTGCTCCTTTGGTTGGAGACTATCAATATAGCTGTCGGGCGTTTGCTGACCTTGATCTCTTCCTTTTCGTTATTGTACTGTTCTATATTTTCAAAGAGTGTTTTTATAATTCAAACTTTTTTATCATTTAGATGCTTATGTACTCAGTGATATCGGATTTTTGTAATGTAATTGTATTCGATATTGTGGGATTTTTGTTAAATCTAACTATGATGTTTTCAAACTAAAAGAAATTGTGATTTATTGCGGTTATCGGCTTTACTAGTATTGAGATCGGCGCCATCACGACAGGTGAGATTTTAGGTCGTGACAAGTTGGTGTGAGGGCCCTCGGTTATATAGGTCTTATGAGTCATGATCAGGTTTTGTAGAGAATTGCGAATCGGTACAGAGACATTTGTACTAATCTTCGAGAGGCTATAGAACCCTTAGGAAATTTTTTACTTTCTTGTATTCTGGTCATGCGACGTGTTGATTCTAAAAACTAAAATCATGTATTCTATTCTCTAACATATGGTGAGGATACATACTACCGGATCGAACAGCCAATCACTAGTACCACCAGTTAGGGCCACGAGAGTTTGGGGCCGTGGTAGAGGTTGATGTCGCGGTAGAGGCCGAGGTGCAGCTAATACAAAAGCTAGAGCAGCACATATTGACCCGTCAGTTGCTCCACCTTAGGAGCAGGTTCCAGATATAGTTGAGCCGGTGGGACCAGGTCCAGGTCCAGCTATGCCTATTGTGATTCCAGGCCTTCAAGAGACTTTGGCCCAGATACTGATTATTTGCACTGGCCTTGATCATGTGGTTTCGGCTCAGGCCACACCTGCCACTTCTTAGGATGGCGGAGGTACTAATACCCTTATTGCCCATACTCCAGAGTAGGTAGTGCAGGAACTTAAGATACTGGGGCTACTACCAGCCCAATCGGTTGTAGCTTCCCAGGCCCATATGGGTCCTACTATGACTTATGAGGAGCAAAAGGTATTAGAGAAATTTGGGAGGCTCCATCCACCATCATTTAGTGGAACTAAGTCAGAGGATGATCAGAACTACATGGATAGATGTCAGAGAATTTTTCGTACAACGGGTATTCTGGAGAGCAGCGGGGGCCTCATTTCCAACTTCAGATGGTGGGAGGCTTATGGGAGGAGCAGGCCAATAGGTGCAGCACCAGTTTCATGGAATAAGTTCTCCATTCTCATTATGGAGAAGTTTGTACCACAAACCCGCATAGAAGAGCTCCGCAGGTAGTTCGAACAGCTCCGTTAGAGGGACATGTCTGTTACACAGTATGAGATGAGGTTTTCAAACATGGCTCATCATGCAATTTGGTTCGTTCCCACTAAGAGAAAAGATTAGAAGTTTTATTAATGGCCTCAGCTAGCAGTTTTGTTTCGTTATGACTTTAGGAAATATAGTAGGTGCTAAATTCGACGAGGTGGTTGACAATGCTCGAGGCTAGAAATGGTTCGTACTCAGAAGCATGAGGAGAGGGAGGCCAAGAGGTCTCGTACTTCAGGTAATTGCTGTTACATCACACATTTTCGTACTGTGAATTTTTGTCGTAAGTTAATCGACGTAAGCTCGGGAATGAGATTATTTTGAGGTTATAATCATTATGCTATTTCAAACTAGTGATAATTAAATTCGTGAAGGTGAAAGGGTAAACTTATCAAAGAAAATGAGTTTCGTCGAAATTTGACATTTTAGGATAAAATAGGGTCCGGGCTATAATAGGTATTTATGGACTAGCACCATACATGGTATCACATAACCATGATAGTAAGGTGTATAAAATGTGTTAAAAGTGAGAAGTATTTTAAGTAATTTGAGATAATTCTTAATTATATAGATAATTGAGTAATTACTGATTTTTAAGTGGGATATTAACTTGTAAATTGGATCTTTTTGGATAATTACTAAGGGGACCACCTTCAAATGGGTTTATGAAGACTTGATAGCAAATTAAAGTCAATTTAATGACTCTTATATGTATGTGAAAGGTGGCATTTTAAGAGACTATAGGTGGTTAAAGTAAGCTTTATAAGTGGGTCCCACATATTTTAAAGGATTTGGGACTTTCATGTATCTTGTAAGTGAGTGACGGATGAAAGTCTCAAAACAAGAATTCATATGACTCTTTGTAAAAAGTAAGATGGGTTGGCGTGATTTCGCTTTAGCATAAATTTCATATAAAATTTTACTGCGTAATAGCAATGAGATTTTGTGATTTTAAATGAGTAACGATGCAATCTTTCTTAAGAATATCATACGAATTTTTCCCTACTTCGATCCATTGTCACATGTTATTGCAATTGACTTCTGTTAGAGGGATTTCAAGAGAATCGACTCAGGTATGTTAAGGCTATTCCTTCTTTCCTTTTGACATGATCTATACGAAACGAATGAAACGAGAAAATGCACAACTTTCATATATGACTCTATTCATAGAAGTATTAGAGATGCCCATGTTCTTGAATTCCCATATTTTTTATTATTATATCATCTGTTCATGGGCTTCAGAGGCTTGATGATGTTATGAACACATGTAACTACGCACGACATGACATTCATATGCATATCCATGATACTATAAGTATCATATGATTTTACAGAGTTATCCAGACTTACATGTCGAGTCTTTTACAGCATGTTTCTCTCATATCTATTGTTTACTGATTTACAATCCTTACATACTCGGTACATTATTTGTACTGAAGTTCCTTTTTCCTGGGGACGTTGTGTTTTATGCCCGCAGGTCTCAATAGACAGGTTGAGAGTCCTCCAAGAAGGCTATCAGCTCAGCGGAAGATGTTAGTACGTTCCATTTGCTCCGGAGTTGCTTATTTGGTTAGTATGATTTAGACATGTATTGATTGGTCTGTCGGGGCTCTATCCGGGCCTTATGACATTTATGTACTCTTAGAGGCTTGTAGACATATATCATGTATATAAAAGATTGCATGGCTTGGTCGGCCTATCTTCAGTATACGAGTTATTATTTTGGCCGTATAGGCCTGTACGTCATATGTATAAGTCAGTATATCAAGTTGGGTCATTTTATGTCGAGTGTTCTCTCAAGCTTTATTCTTGTTACCTCAGAAGGCCCTTTCTGGCCCATTTACCCATGTTGATGTAATGAGAAAGATAAGTTACATTGGTACTTAGTTGAGTAAAGGCATTGGGTGCCAATCGCGCCCCATCAATTTGGGTCATGACAAAAGTTGTATTGGAGCACTTCTGTCCTAAGGAGTGTGAAAGTCGTCTCTAGTAAAGTCTTATTTATGGGCGTGTTGTGCACCACACTTATAACCAGGAGGCTACGTGACATTTAAGATTATCACTCTTTCTTCTTACTTTAAAACATGTGGTAGAGCTCAATTGTAAGAACTCAATTTCCTAACTCTATCTTATTCGTAATACAATGATTCCTACATCCAGAAAGATGATTGATAAGAGATACATATGGTGAAGAGTTATGTCGGAGGAACTCGATTTTGCATCAGGTGTAAATCTGAGGTTTTCAGCAGATCATGTGTGTAATAAAATATGTAAGTTTCTTGATAAGGAGCCTTAAGGAAAGAATATCTACCCATATAGTGAAAAACAATGAGAGATTCAGGAGGTAGATACAAGTTTCAACAAGTAAACGAAGCTAGATGAAGAAGGGTATGAGGCGCCTTGTTAATGAAGCTTATCAGTATTTATAATTCAAGCAGATGAATATAAGCCTTTTGAGTTACCTTCAACAATAACAGAGGTATATACACTTGGCTACACCGAACTCACTTATGCCCTATGTGAGCTAACGGATATAGTTTAAGAGAAGGATAGAATATCAGGATTAAGTCGGGGTTAGAGTAACCTAAAATTGTGGATGGATTGTAAGCGTTAGTTGACATTTCCGAAGGATAACATAAAGTTGCTAATAGATCTCCTTGTGAGACACCCTGATGGTGCACTCTAGAATAGTACATCTAGATATGAATACTAGATTGTTCAAAAAAAATTTACAAAGATAGGCACTGGAAGCCTAGAAGGGATACATATTACCTTAGTGTGACTCCCGTCCCTAGTAGAGAAAGAATGTTACACAACCTAAAGATCTAGTGAGATAAAGAAAGGGGAGCTAAAAGTGAAGGAACGTTTTGCTAAATTCTTCAAAATACACTGATAAATAAAAATATTAGCTAAAGAATAAGAAGAGAGTGAATGAAGCATTATGAGTAAGATCTGATAAATGGATGATAACGGTAAATCGAACTATGACAAGGAGACACAGTCTATAGTCAAGTGAAGGAAAAGACAAGAGGTGACAGGCCTTGAGGCAATAAAAAAGTATAAGCCAAAAAGTCATATCCCTATTTTAAAAAATGAGTTGGTGACTCTAACATGAATACCAGAAGGAAAAGTTAGACCTCCAGAGTAATAGAAATCAGTATGAACTGGTGAAATAAGATAAACTAAACATGAATTAGGGATTGGGTGATTTGATAATATTCGACATCACGAGAATTTCATAGATTGCATTCCGGTGATAATAGGATGAACGATAGAAGAATACCCTTTAAAGGTCATTCAGGAAGACGCTTTCCTAAAGCAAGAAATGTGAGCAAAATTAAGCTTAAGGGACTGTGCGTGCCAGTTACACTAGATGTCTCCCTCATGAGCAAGGAATTTTGTTATCCTTGGAACAAAAGGATTACCACAAGGCGAGTAAGGGTCATCGAAGATGTGGAAAGATGCCAAGGATGAAGAGATAAAACATCTATAGGAAGTCGTCGTAGCACTAAATCTTAATACTCCCCTAAATGGGAAATATGGTGTGATGTGGCATTAAGTCAGAATTAGGTGGTTCTAGTAACTATGAAATGGTAAAGGAAGAATACGATAAAAGTGAGAAAGGGATGAGATTGCACGTATCCAAATCCTACAGATATGCGAATATTCATGAACATTATGCAAGCACAACGTCAAAGAAAACAAGTAAGGGATGTTATGGATAAATAAGGAGCCAGTGCGAGAGGTAAATTAATACAAATGAAATAACCCAAGAAAGATTACGCGGAGTATTGATATGAGAGTGGGCCAACGAGTAGTGAGTAGTTGATTTAGGAAGAGCCTAATGATGTCTATCTAAGAGGATACAAACAAATAGCAGGCCGTACAAGATAAATATAGTAAAACCCAGTATAGTGAATTCAGCCCCACAGTTATAACATTGTAATACTTGAGCAATATTCAGATAGGAACCATGGTAATTAAAGGTACCATATGAGTGTTACGGAAATAAAAGAGAGTGCCAATGGGAGGATGGTCAAAATATCAAGTTCCGAAGTAACCCTACAAGCACAAGGGCGTGGAGGTTAGTAACCACGGATAATTATAGGTGAGGAAGGACATCAAAAATTTGTCGAGTATATGATGTAATAAGCTCATAACTTTACAAGAGTCAGAGGGTCCTCCATAAATACTACAATGAAAGACTAGCTGAGGAAATAAGGAAGAAGGCTTCAACCTAAGCTCAGTAACCTAAGGAGGAAATGGTCTTATAACAACAGTCTCACAACAACATTGTATTTACTCCCTAAGAAAGTGGCACTTATCATGGCTAATAAACGGGAAGTAAAAATCAGAAGTGATATTCAAGATCATATGAGTGGTATTTCATTCCAACATGTGCGAGAACTAAGATAAGCTAAGTATACATGCAACAAGGAGGCACAAACACCCAGAAAAGTAATAGCTCGCATTTAAAAAAAATTGAAAAGGAACGAAAATAATTATTTGATTAATGACCCAGGGTACGTTATGAAGCACTTACGAGTTTAGAGTTTTATACATGCAGCATATATGTTGACAATTATACAGACATAAAGACTCCAATATAAGTTAAAAGAAATAAATGAGCCTAGGGCATAGACAAAGGATTGAGTTGTTAGAAGACTGTAGCATGAATATTCCATAACGCCCATGAAAGGCTAAAGTAATAACTGATACCAGGAGCCACAAATCGGAAGATAACTTAAACCTACATAAAGGTTGATCAGAAGAAAGAGGAAACTAAAGAATTATATCAACCAAGTAAATTAAGAGTCTGATTATTGGACCCAGAAAAATGTGAAAATTGTGATTGAGAACAATGCAGGATCATTCTTAATATCAGAGGTACAAGAGAGAAAGTACAACAACCATGTTCTATAATGACCCTATGATAAAGCCAGCTAGAAAAGTACCTGCCTCATAAGAATTCAATATGAAGCTCCCACCGGATTGTGTAACCACCAGAGGTGCAAGTATTATAATAGAGCTTCAAGTTATAGACGTGAATTATACCCATGTGGGAGTGAGGTCATGAATGAAATAGAAGATACAATTCATGATTTTAAGATAGTAAGGTAAAGGTGAACAACGTATGAGATAATCAAATGTAAAAGGTTGTGAATAGTCCATACTTCGGATAGAAGGCTAGAAGCACGAGGTTCGGTATTGGGGAATAATAGCGGCATCGTCAGTGGCACATCTTCCAACCTATGATTTCTATGTATCAAGAGGCCTAGTTTAGACAGTAAAGAAGAGCTAGAAATGGTGTGATGTCTCGCTTGACATTCCAGAATAACATTAGGAAATCTATGGTGCAAGTAAGTCGAAGGTAGTTGTGAGTAGTGAAAATGGATATGTATAGGTCGCAAGCTAAGTATGGTAGAGTGAAAAGATTTTAGAAAGACAAGAGTAAGGATAAGAAAAGGCAAGTAAGAAGGTGATGAAAATAGATAAGTCCTCGGGATTAAGCCCATGAAAATAAGAGAGCTAATGGTTTGTCTAAGTAATAGAAGGTTCTGTATAGCCTGAATGAACTCAAAAGAGTCTAAGATTATAGCCTTTAGAAGAGATTGAATGCTGCCTTGGTAGTAGAATAAGGATGTAATTATGTTAGATAAAGGATGACGTTTGGGCCTTCATTTAAGTAATGATTTGAAGTAGAAAAGAAAGAGATTTCATAAATTGTACATGATTAAAATACCCACGTAAGATGAATTACATGTGAAATACGGTTATAAAAGTGATATTATGGCAGTAAAGTCATACGGATAGATAACCAGGTCTATGAAATAAGATATAGCAACATTCGTAGGTTCGATAAAGTTCCAAGCAAAGAACTCCAATATACCTATAAACGCCTAGAGGGACAACTTGTCATAATTCTTTATGTGTCATGAAGTGAGGCCTAGAGACTGGCTAAAAGCTGGAGGAAAGATCAGAGATGAGTCGCATAGGTGCACATACAAGGTGAGAGTCGTACAAGCTGCATGATAGAAGGTAGCAACAGTTGCGAGATTGGAAGAATTTCGACCACAAGTCATGGTGTGAGAAAGAGTCTTAAATGGGGGGATGGCCTAGTCTTTGGATTTATTGAAAGAACAGTTGCCAAAATGACAAGAAGATTATTAAATCATTCGTATGAGCTATCTGGTTATGAGACAAATAAGTGCATCAGCCAATATTCGAGGACGAGTATTCCAAAGGGAGAATAATGTTACATCCCGTATTTTCGTACAATAAAGTTTTATCATAAGTTAATCAACGTAAGCTCGGGAATAAGATTATTTTGATGTTATAAGTATTATGCTATTTCAAATAAGTGATAAGTAAATTTGTGAAGGTGAAAGGGTAAACTAATAGAAAAACGAGTTTCGTCGAAGTTTGACATTTTATGATAAAATACAGTCCGAGCTAAAATATTCGATATTTATGGACTAGTACCATACAAGCAACCACATGACCATTATAGTAAGGTGTATAAAGTGGGTTAAAAGTGAGTAGTATTTTAAGTAATTTGAGAAAATTCTTAATTATGATAATAAATAGGTAATTATAGATTTTTAAGTGGGATATTAACTTGTAAATTGGATCTTTTTGGATAATTACTAAGGGGACAACCTTCACATGGGTTTATGAAGACTTGGCAGCAAATTAAAGTCAATTTAATGACATTTATATGTATGTGAAAGGTGGCATTTTAAGAGACTATAGGTGGTTAAAGTAAGCATTATAAGTGGGATCCTCAAATCTTGAAGGATTAGGGACTTTCATATATCTTGTAAGTGAGTTAGGGATGAAAGTCTCAAAACAAGAATTCATATTACTCTTTGTACAAAGTAAGATAGGTTGGCGTGATTTTGCTTCAGCATAAATTTCATACGAAATTTCACTACGTAATAGTAACGGGATTTTGCAATTCTAAATGAGTAACGGTGTAATCTTTTTCAAGAATATCATATATTTTTTTACTAGTTCAATCCGTTGTTACGTGTTGGCACAATTGACGTCTGTTAGAGGAATTTCAAGAGAATCGGCTCAGGTATGTTAAGGCAATTCCTTCACTCCTTTTGGCATGATCTGTACAACACGAATGAAATAAGAAAATGCACAACTTGCATAAATGACTCTATTTATAGAAGTATTAAAGATGCCTATGCTCTTGAATTACCATATTTTTTATTATTCTATCGTATGTTCATGGGTTAGAAAATATGTAAGTTGATAAAGTTTGTTTCATGACATTAATAAGAGGTATAATTGTCTTATGAAATTCAGAAAAATATTATCGATATGATATTCATACGCATATGCATGATACTGTAAGTATCACATGATTTACGGAGTTATCTAGACTTACATATCAAGTTTTTTACTCCATGTTTCTCTCATGTCTATTGTTTACTGATTTTTATTCCTTACATACTCGCTACATTATTTGTATTGACATCCCTTTCGCCTGGGGATGCTGCTTTTCATCCCCGCAAGTCTCGATAGATAGGTTTAGAGTCCTCCAAGTAGGTTATCAACTCAGCGGAAGATGTTGGTGCGCTCCATTTTCTCCTGAGTTGCTTATTTGGTTAGTATGATTTTGACATGTACTGATTGGAATGTCGGGGCCATGTCCGGACCTTATGATATTTATGTACTCTTAGAGACTTGTACACATATGTCATGTATATGAAAGATTGTATGGCCTTGTCTGCCTATGTTCAGTGTATGAGTGATTATTTTGGCCTTATAGTCTTGTACGTCATATGTATAAGTCAGTATATTAAGTTGGGTAATTTTATGTCAAGTGTTCTCTCATGTTTTATTCTTGTTACCTCATACGATTTTTGGCCCATTTATCCATATTGATGTAATGAGAAAGATACGTTATGTTGGTACTCGGTTGAGTAAGGGCATCGGGTGCTAGTCGCGGCCTATCAGTTTGGGTCGTGACAAATTCAGTGGTTTTCCTTTTAAGGGAAAATCCTATCACAGCAGGGGTTGACCATAGAGGCCCCATCAGATGGCTTGTTCAACTCATCATGGCACATTAACTAGCCATGGTTCATATAGTGCTCGACCGAATTAGTCGTCTCTTATTGCGCTTCCAGCACAGAATTCATCTCGTGCACCATCAGTTTAAGGTTCATACCAGGCTCTTCTGCTAATTATTCTAGTTTTCGGGGACTGCCGCAACACTCGTAGCCATTTTTGAGAGGGATTGTTATGAGTGTGGAGATATGGGTCATATGAGGAAGTATTGTATCCGCCTTTCGCGACGTCCAGTTCAGCAAATGAGTCAGGCTGCAGTTCCCGTACCAGTTATTCCACCACTCGCCCAACCAACACAGGGTTTGACATTGGCAGCTAGAGGTCACCCTAGAGGGGGAGGCAGATTAGGTGGCGGTCAAGTTAGATTCTATGCTATTCTTGCCAGGCTAGATATTGTTTCCTCACACACAGTAATCACTGTTATTATCTAAGTATGCCACAGGGAAGCTTTTATATTATTTGACCATGGTTCCATATATTCGTATATTTCATCATATTTTGTTCGTTATCTGGTTATGGCCCGTAAGTCTTTAGTTTTACCTATTCTTATATCTACGTCAGCGGGTGATACTATTATTCCGGACTGTGTGTATCAGTCGTGTGTGGTAACTATTGGGGGACTACATACTAGAGTTGATCTCTTATTACGTAGTATGGTTGATTTTGATGTAATCTTGAGTATGTATTGGTTGTCTCCATGTCATGTTATTTTTGACTATAACGCAAAAATGGTGGCGTTCGAGATACCAGGATTACCGAAGGTTGAGTAGAGAGGTTCTCTAGATTATGTTCCCAATAGGGTAATTTCTTACTTGAAGACCTAACGTATGGTTAGGAAGGGGTGTTTGTCATATTTAGCCTTTGCGAGAGATGGTGATGCACACACTCCTACTACTGGCTCTGTTCCAATAGTGCAAGACTTTACAGATGTTTTTCCTACAGATCTGCCATGGATGCCACCTGATAGGGATATTGATTTGGTACGGGGCACTCAACCTATTTCTATTCCTCCATATCGTATGGCACCAGCTAAATTGAAGGAATTAGAGAAGCAGCTTCAGGAATTTCTTGATAAGGGGTTTATTAGGCCTAGTGTGTTGCCTTGGGGTGCACCAGTTCTGTTTATGAAAAATAAAGACGGCACTATATGGATGTGCATTGACTGCATGTAGTTGAACAATGGTACAGTCAAGAATAAGCATTCTTTACCACGTATTGATGATTTATTTGACCAGCTTCAGGGAGCGGGGTGTTCTCCAAAATTGATTTGAGGTCTGAGTATCACCAATTGAAAATTCGAGATTTGAATATCCTAAAGACGATATTTAGGACCCGTTACTGTCATTATGAATTTCTCGTGATATCTTTTTGGCTGACCAACACTCTAGCGGCATTCATGCACTTGTTGAATAGTTTATTCCTGCCGTATCATGATTGGTTTGTCGTAGTTAATATTGATTATATCCTGGTGTACTCACATAGCCAGGAAGAGCATGCACAACATTTGAGGATTGTACTACAGAGGCCGAGGGAGAATAAATTGTAGGCCAAATTCTCTAAGTGTGTTCTATCTTAGTTCAGTAGCATTCTTGGGACACGTGGTGTCTACCAAGGGTATTTGTGTGGACCCAAAGAAGGTTGAGGAAGTTTAGAGTTGGCCAAGACATCTTTAGCTATTTAGATCTAGAGTTTTCTTGGCTTTGCTAATATTATCGACACTCTGTGGTGGTTTTCTCTTCTTTGCGGTGCTCCATTCAGGTGGTCGGATGAATGTGAAGAGAGCTTTCAGAAGCTCAAGACTACCTTGACCATAGCTTAGTTCTAGTCATGCCTTTAACATTTGGTTCATATACTATATATGTATGTTCCTTCATGGATTGGTATTTGGTGTGTCTTAGTGGAGGAGGGTGGAGTGATTGCTTATGCTTCACGCCAGTTGAAGCCATATGAGAAAAACTACCCTGTTCATGATTTAAAGTTGGTAGTCATTGTTCATGCATTAAAAATTTGGAGGCTCTTGCGAAGTATTTATAGGTCATCAGGGTCTTCAGCATTTATTTAAATAGAAGGATCGAAATTTGAGATAGCTCAGATGGTTAGAGCTTCTTTAGGACTATGATATTACTATTTTATATCATGTTAAGGACATAGTTCAGCACGATGATTCCAAGGATGTTACTATTGGAGATGATAGGGTGTTGAGGATGCAGGATCGGATATCTGTAGCAAACATAGATGGAGCGTGTGAGTTGATTATTTAGGAGGCCTACAGTTCGCGGTATTCCATTCATCCGGGTGCTTCAAAGATGTATCAGAACTTGAGGTAGCATTATTGGTGGAGGAAGATGAAGAAAGATATAATGGTGTTTATATCTCGGTGTTTAAATTGTCAGCAAGTGAAGTACGAGCATGAAAGACCGGGCATTTAGAAACTTGAAATTTAGGAGTAGCAGTAGGAGTGTATCACTATGAACTTCGTAGTTAGACTCCCATGGACTACGAGAAAGTTTGATGCTATTTGGGTGATTGTGGATAGGTTGACCAAGTCCGCGCATTTTATTCCAGTTGGTGCTATTTATTATTCCGAGCGGTTAGCAGATATCTATATCCGCGAGATTGTTTGCTTTCATGGTATACTCGTGTCTATTATTTTAGATAGGTGCAGACAATTTACATCACAATTTTGGAGAGTAGTGCATCGTGAATTAGGCACACAGGTTCAGTTGAGTACAACATATCACCTCAGACGGATGGATAGTTCGAGCACACTATTAAGATATTGGATAATATGTTACGCTCTTGCATTATTGATTTTGGTGGTTCTTGTGATCAATTTTTGCCGCTAGTAGAGTTTGTCTATAACAGCAGCTACCTATCTAGCATTCAGATGGCTCCGTATGAGGCTTTGTATGGGAGACGGTGTCGGTCTCCGATAGGTTGGTTTGAGCTAGGTGAGGCTAGACTATTAGGTACTGACTTCGCTCAGGATGCTTTGGAAAAAGTTAAATTGATTCAGGATCGAATTAGCATGGCACAATCTATACAGAAGAGTTATACTCACCGGAAGGTTCGTGATGTTGCCTACATGGTAGGAGAGAAGGTACTACTCAGAATTTCTCCTATGAATGGTGTTATGAGATTCGGGAAGAAAGGCAAGTTGAGTCCTCTGTATATTGGGCCTTTTGAAATACTTAAGAAGATTGGAGAGATGGATTATGTACTTGCATTGTCTCCTACTTTAATGGGTGTTCATCCAATATTTTCATGTATCCATGCTCTGAAAATATGTCCGATATCCATCTCATGTTTTGGACTTTAGCACAGTTTAGCTGGATGGTAATTTGTCCTATAATGTGGAGCCAATGGCTATTTTAGATCGACAGGTTCGAAAGTTGAGATAAAAAAATATAGCTTTAGTGAAAGTACATTGGAGAGGCCAGCCAGTTGGAGAAGCTACTTGGGAGACTGAGAGGGAGATGCGGAGCAAATATCCACACCTATTTGAGGCTCCGTGTATAATTCTAAACCAGTTCGAGGATGAACGTTTGTTTAAGAGGGGGAGAATGTACGAACCGGCCGGTCGTTTTGAATATTACAGCCCCTTTCCCCCATTCACTACTTATTTTGCGATCAATTACAATTAGGTGACTTGCCGAAGAGATTTCAGAATGAATTGGAACACTTAGTTCTAAGATTTAAAGCTTAAGTTTAAATAACGGGCCGAATAGAGAATTATGTGTAAATGACTTGGGAATAGAATTTTGATGGTTCCAATAGCTCCGTATGGTTATTTCAAACTTAGGAGTGTGTCCGGATATTTATTTTGAGGACTGTAGTTAAATTTTGCTTGAAATAGCAAAAATAGGAAATTTAAGTTTAGAAGTCTGACCGGGGAGTTGACTTTTTGATATCGGAGTTGGAATCAAGTTCTGAAAACTTTTATAAGTCACTTATGTCATTTATGAGTTGTGTGCAAAATTTAAATTCAATCAGATTTGATTTGATAGGCTTTGGCATATGTAAAAGTTCAAAATTCTTGGTTTCATTAAACTTGAATTGGGGTATGATTCATGGTTTAAGCATTTTTTGATGTGATTTGAGATTTTGACTAAGTTCATTTAATATTTTAGGACTTGTTAGTATATTTGGTTGAGGTCACGAGGACCTCGGGTGAGTTTCGGAGGGTTACTGGATCAAATTTGGACTTAGAGCAATTGAAACTTGCTGCTGCCTATTGATGCAATCGCAGCTGCGGAAATTGGCTCGCAGGTGTGAGGTCGCAGAAGCGTGAGGTCCGTAGAACAGACTGTGCCTTGCTGAAGCGCGAAGGCGAAAGCGGCGCACACATCGCAGAAGCGAAAAAGGGGAAGCGGTAGCCTCACCGCAAAAGCGGATGCTTTAAATCATAAACGAGTATGCAAAAGAGCATTTCTTGTCCTCAGAAGCAAAGGCAGTCACAAAAGCGGTTTCTTCACCGCAAAAGTGGAACCTTTGGATAGTGTACAAAAATAAAGGGTTCCGACATTTTTGTCATTTTGGACATTTTCAGCACTATTTTTGGCGATATTTAGAAAGAATTAATGGGAAAACTTGAGATAAGTCGCTTGTGATAATTGTTAGTCAGTAATATTGGATTATCATTGTGTATTTTGACAGGATTACATGTTTGTGAGGTGAAATGGGAGGATTTGGGTCTAGGAATTTGAAAGTAAGATTTGAGAATTTGAAGGTAGAGTTGATGTTGGAATATGGTAGATGTTAAATGGGTGTTCATGTTTTGTAACTTTTGTCGGGTTCTAACACGTGGGCCCATGGGCAATTTTTGAGTTAAAATTCTGATTTTTGTTGGGAAAATTAATATTTTCATATGGAATTAATTCCTGTAATTTGTATTGACTAAATTGAATTAATTGTGAGTAGATTCAAGAAGTTCAGAGGCTGATTCTTGAGGTAAAGGCAGAGCGGAGTAAAGAATTATAAGGTTTGAGGTAAGTAACATTTTTAAACTTGGTTTTGAGGGTATAAATACCCGAGTTTTGTGTTATATCAATTGTTTGAGGTGACGCACATGCTAGGTGACGAGCATTTGGGTATGCACCTTAGAAAAAATGACTTAAATAAATTCTGTGGAGTTGTAAAAATTAAAGAATCATGTTATTATCCACGTATCCTCCACGTGTAATAAAAATTGAGCCGAGGCTCGTATTAAAGATCATGTTTAGAATACGTGCCAATATTTTAGGGCCCCTAAGGTCGTGTTGCTATTGAATTAATTGTATTAAAATATATATTTCATACTCAGTCATGTTCATCCATTGTGAGAATATTTATGGGATCGAGTTGCGCACCGCAGCAGGCCATATCGACTTTATATATATTATTATTATGTGGATCAGGGCTACCAGCCTTCAACATACCTTACAGGCTTTTTATTATATTGATCAAGGCTACCCGATCGTAGTAGGCCATATCGACTTTATATCACACTTAGGATGAAGGAGCCTCTCCAGAATTTGCACGCCCTACAATGAGCGTAGATGATTATATATTCGGGGTGGACTTCCTAGGGCATGGACTTGTCTTACTTATTTATATTTGTGGTAAATATTCCTGGACATGGATCTTGTCCGAATCATCATAATTTAGGGATAAATTTACCCCTGGGCTGGATTTAGCCTTATACGTTACTGAAACACTGACTGTCAATTAATATATATATATATATATATATATATATATATATATATATATATAAAACCAAGTAATTTGTAAACGTGAGTACACGAGGTTTTTCCACAATGATATCATATTCCTCAAATCATACATTATTGATCTATTTTACTTGTACTGAGTTAACTGTTGAACTTGAATGCCAACATTTATGTACTGCTATTTCTATATTGGACTGTACCTGGTGAGTTCGTCACTACTTTCAGCCCAACGGTTAGTCTTGTTTTTTTGAGTTTGTTGTACTCATACTACACCCTGTACCTCGTGTGCAGATCCAAGTGGTTCTAGACACGGCGACTGTTAGATCTTAGAGTGTTATCAGTTGGAGACTATCAAGGTAGCTACCGGGCGTCCGCTGACCTTGAGACTCTTCATTTCAGTTATTGTACTTTTCCATATTTTCAGACAGTGCTTTTATAACTCAAACTTTGTTATCATTTAGATGCTCATGTACTCAGTGACACCTGATTTTGGGAATGTAATTGTATTGGATTTTGTGGGATTTTCTATTAATCTAACTATGATGTTTTCAAACAAAAAGAAATTGTGATTTATTGAAGTTATCGGCTTGCCTATTATTGAGATAGGCGCCATCACGACAGGTGATATTTTGGGTCGTAATAGTTAGGGAGGAGTTAATTTCAGAAAATTACAAGATACATGTAATTCTTTCACAGGAATTCAGTGGTGGAATTTATGGACTGGTGATTCACTATGGAAGAAGTTTCTTATGAGTAAATTTTGTCATAGATCACATCCTCTGATTAAGAAATGGTACTCTACGCAGTCACGTTGTCATGATCCAAAATCCTACCACCGGTGTCTTGATGGTACTTAGTCTCCAAGACTAAGTAAGCCGATTATAATAACAATTCAAGCCATTTGTTATTATAAATAGAAATAGAAACAAGTGTCGAATCTAACAACAAAAATATATTCAAAGAACCGCTCAAGACTGGTAATACTGAATCACGAACTTTAACTGAATACATGAAATGATCTCTAGGATCGAATACTCAATACTTTTTGAATAATAATTAACAATACAATAAAATGGAATGACTCCAAGGAACTGCGATGACCAAGCAATTCTACCTTGAATCCTTGCGATCAACACTCTAACTTTGCTCGAGTCTGCAAGCTAACCTAGCTCTCCACAAAAATATGCAGAAGTGTAGTATGAGTACACCACGGTCAATACTCAATACGTATCAAGACTAACTTCAATGGAGTAGTGACGAGGTACAATCGAGACACTCACTAATCAAATAATTGTGCAATAAACAATATATAATAATAATAATGGAAAGCAGGAGCAACGAGGGAAATAAGAATCACTCAATGATATAAAAAACAAGGCAAAAAGAACACTGTAACAATTGCTCAAACAAATAAGGAACACAAATACAACCAATTAATCAAGTCCCTCGAATATACGTCTTCCAAATGTAAGTACTTCAAGTGTAAATCATTCAAATATAAGTTTTTCAGATAGAAATCTTTAGAATATAATTCTTTCAAATAAATATGTATTTTGACAAGAGTGGGTTTCTTTAATGGTGAGCACCTTGCACTTCAAACCAAGAGGTGGTGAGTTCGAGTCACCCTAAAAGCAAGGTGTGTTGTTCTTGGAGGGAGGAAGCTGAGGGTCTATTGGAAATAGCCTCTCCACCCTGGGTAGAGGTAGCTCTGCGTAAACACTACCCTCCCCAGACCTCACAGGTGGGATTGTGCAGGGTGGTTGTCGTTGTTGTCCCTTCAAATAAATATCTTTTGAGTATAATTGATAAATATTTTTGCATATAGTTTTTTCAAATAAATAATTTTTAAATAAAAATCTTTCAAGTAAAAGTCACCTTCTGACACCTTATTTTATAATCATAAATAATACGGGTCTAAGCCCACTTTTATATTTTCACAGCATCTCGTGTTCATATTTCTATCACAATCGCACGGACAACTCACGTGCCAATATCATCATCGTTTACTCACGGCGCCTCGTGCCCACGTTTCATATCATAAATGCTCGTACAATTAACGTGCCTATATCATTTTCATTATATAAACATTGGCGCCTCGTGCCCATATTTCATATAATAACTTCAAGGACAATTTATGTGCTAATAATAAATTTATCATATTTTCCTGGCACCTCGTGCCCATGTCATAATCCACCCGGCAATATCTACATGCTCATAATTTCAACATATATCAGACTATTATCAAATTTACTGAATTTATAAAATAAATTGCACAATATATAAAAAAATCACAAGGAAATCACAACATCACATAAAAATCACCAACACAATGATCCCACATCATCATATATCACCCCTGGTAATAGCCACCCTTATCCCTCCACCCTGACAATATTAGCCACCCTTATCTCTCTTATAGTCACCCTTATCATTCCTGTAATATCCTCCCTTATCTCACTGTATAATTGCCACCCTTATTGCTCTCTATAACAGCTACTGTTATCACTCCGCCCAGATAAAATCCCAATATATAATAACGGTGAAATGCTACCCTTATACCCACATAATTTCAACAGTGGAATGCCACCCTTATGCGCCGCGTAACAGTAACCCAAATCACACCATAATTTACACATATACTACGACCACACAAAATAAAAATTAATATTATAAATTGCCCATAGGCCACAACAAATTCCAAAGATACAACAAAATCAATTAATTTCACAGCAAATAGCCCTAGGCTCCACATAACGTATATAAAACCTCGATAACAACAACAAAGATGGAAAATTAACCCAGTATAAGAAAACCTTCTTTAATCCAAATTTTTGATAAGTGAATTAATAACTTAATTTAAAGTTATTTAATTAATTATTTGCAGATAAAAAAATCCATAATATAATTATTTTCAGGAAATATCAAATCAACAAACACACAGAATTCATATATTAATTTAAGTGACAATCATACCAAATTTTTATATTAAAGCATATTCGATAAACAAGGATTGAGGCATGGCAAATAGAGGATTCAATAAATACCAACAATTATCCAATTTACTACACAAAAATGACTAAGATTTTAACTCAATAAATTTTGCACATACAAGCCCGAGTACATACTCGTCACCTTGCGTATACGGCTTTCATATTTGACAAATGACAAATAAGACTCGATTGCTAAGGGGTAATTCCCTCACTCAAGGTTAGGCAAGATACGTACTTTTTTGAAGTTAGGCTGATATTCAGAATTCGTCTTCTTGCTTGAATTGACCTCCGGACAACTCAAATCTATCCAAATTAATTGGATAACATCATTAAAATTTATCGAAAATAATTACGGATAACAAAAATGTCGAATTAAAATTTTATTTTGAAAATTCAGCGAGAGGCCCGCTTTTTGAAACCCGATAAAATTTTAAAAAAATTTGAACACCCATTTCGATACGAGTTCAACAATCCCAATTTTATCAAATTCCAACAACAACTCGACCTCCATTTTATTAAAGTCTATGAAAATATCTACCATTTTCAGTCCAAGTCACTAATTTATGGATAAAAACAACAATGGATTTGGGTTAATTAACCAAAGTTGAGTTAAGAACACTTACCCCGATATTTTCCTTAAAAATCTTTCGAAAACTGCCTCTCCCCGATCTCCAAATCGTTAAAATGGAAAATGGGATGCCCAGTCATTTACCCTATGCGATCACGGCCAAACTCCCATGATTGCAAAGCATAAAATTTTCCAGCCCTTTTTTATTCTATACGATCGCGGCCATTCTCCCCTGATCGCAAAGCATTTCCAACAACCTTCTCCAACTCTTCCGAACAGCCTCTAGTATAATGATCATAATATTTTGTACAAAACTCCAAATGACAAATTGTTTAACTTTTTTATATTTAGACACCAAGGGCTACAACTTTCATCCTTTGATCATCTCCCAAATCCTTACAAATTTCGAGATATAAGCTGCCAAAGTCAGCCCTGTGTAACATAATTTTTTTCCTCGCGGCTTCCAAACTATAACTGTTTGTACACAACTCCAAATGCTAAATGGTTTGATTTTCTGAAACCTAGACAGAAAGGGTTAGTATGTTTATTATTGAATCATCTCCAAATTCCTTATAGATTGCGAGATATAAGCTTCCAAGGTTAGGCTATAGCAGCAGAAATTTCCTCTACGCGATCGCGAAAGGCCTTCTATGATCGTGATTCATTGGCAAATTTTTTCTATTTTACTCATTGCGATCACGGCTAATTCCACACGATCGCAAAGGACACTGTTGTACCAACAATTAAATGGCCTAAAAATGGTCTGAAACCACCTTGAAACTCGCTCGATCCCCTCGGGACCCCATCCGAACATACCAACAAGTCTCAAAATATATTACAGACTTAGTAGAGGCCTCAAATCACATCAAACAACGCTAAAACCATGAATCACACCAATTCAAGCCTAATGAAACTAAGAAATTCCAACTTCTACATTCGATGCCGAAACCTATCAAATCAAGTCCTTGACCTCAAAGTTTGCACACAAGTCATAAATTACATAACGGACCTGTTCCAATTTCCAGAATCAAATTCCAACCCCGACATCAAAAAGTCAATCTCCGTCAAACTTCAGAATTCCATTTTTCCAACTTTTGCCAAAATACTTCAATTTATTCTACGAATTTCCAAATCAAAATTTGAACATATTCCTAAGTCCGAAATTACCATACAAAGATATTTGACATCATCAACATTCCATTCCAGGGTCATTTTCGTAAAAGTTAACTCTCTAGTCAACTCTTTCCATTTAATTATCAAGATGAAAATTGTTCTATAAACTTAATTTGAATCTTCCAAAAACCAAATTTGACCATGGGTCATAATACACATTATGAAGCTGCTCAAGACCTTAAGTTGTTGAACGGGACGTAAATTTTTAAAACGGCAAGTCGGGTCATTATACACATTCCTAGAATGCTATGTGTAAGATTAAAAGCAAGGTGGATATTGATAGGTTTTCATTATGTTTGCCTTGTGTTTTGATGATATAACAAACTTAATGTCAAGAACCAGATAGGGAACCCAACTCACTTGGATTACACTGCATCTAACGGATTCCAGCCAAATGTGAATTTGCTACAACTTTAGGAGGTAGGAACCCAGACAAGGACCTGATACTCTTGTGGGTTCCTCACGGCAGTACAAAGTCAATTGGACACAGATGGAAATAAGGATTCTACCGCACTGCACTGTTTCCAACGCCCACTCATTCTCTGATCAACTAAAGTACAATAATTCAAGTTACTCAACTTAAGACAATCTAGGCAGTATGCACAAGTACCAGATCAGGAACTTGATCCCTTGGTGCTCCCCTGACAGAAGTAAAAGTCAACTATACAGTTGGAATGCAACTGCAGAAAGTGATTGTCCGCATCTGTACAAAGAAGAACACAACAGGACCCGATCCCTTGGGTTCTCTAACATAAGTAAGAGTCAACTATACAGCTATAATACAATTGAGTTACTGTCGCAACTATACAAAGAGGAAAACAATAGGGACCCGGTCCCTTAGGGTTCTCTGATAGAAGTCCAAAGTTAACTACAACTGGAAAGCAACTATAGAAAGTGACTGCCTGCAACAGTGCAGCAGACAGAGCAACAGATAGTGCAGTAGTCACTTTCTATTGAGATTGGACATCACGATTGTTAATTGACATCACTAAGGTAATGTCTTGTGTAGTATAAACCTCATGCTAGGGACAAGATTCTGGTTCAACACTTGCAAAATCAGAAAAGGAAAATATTCTCTCAATTGTTCAAGAACATCTCTTAAGAAAAAAGTTGCTTCAACCTCAAGGACCTGATCCAATATTGAAGACAACTTAAATCCTTAGGTTGTTGAGTCTTTGTTATGTGTTCTTCATTACAATTCCTAGTTTGCTTTCTTAGAAGCGTTGTCTTAGGAGTAAACCAAAATTCATAAACTTCTGAGTTTATGCTGTGATTAGGGATAGTCATAAGCAAAAGTCATTGTGACCGTAGTATGACAAAGTGGCTTATGGTGGAAACATCACAAGTTAGTCAAAAGCCTTTATATCCGTAGTGTGACAAAGTGGCTTGTGGTTGAAATACCACAAGTTAGTCAAATTCTTTGTAACTAGGATAGTTATAGAGTGGCTTGTGATGAGAACATCACAAGTTACTTGAAATCTTTGCAATAGGGTCATTGCAAAGTGGCTTGTAATAGGAAGATTGCAAGTTAGTGAAGTTAAAATCCTACAGGTGTAGGTCATGGTTTTTAGATTCCCTTGTGTGGGATTTTTCCACGTAAAAATCCTCGGCCTTATTTATATATAGCTTTGCTAGAATTTACAGCAGAAACCATAAAGGACCAGGTACTCTACTAATCGGTGGGCTCACACAAACTTTGCACTGTACCAAACTGATATAGGACTAACTCGCTATACAGTTTGGTTCATAAGTACTTTTAGAGAAAACACATAGAGAACCTGGTTCTCTATGCAGTCTGGTGAACGCACAGTTTCTAGCAAGTGGTACCAGAGTAGGTTCTTTCTAAAAGGTTATCACCTAGGAAGGATCCTTATAGCTGCTCCACCAACTTTTGAAAGGAGAGAACCAAAGAAGGAAAAATACCTGGTACTTAAAGCTGCTAACAATGATTCAAGTGAGGAAGACAGTTACATGGCTTACTTAACCAAAAGGTTTCAGAAGATGGTCATAAGAGATGGAGAAGTGCTAGAAAGGTATAACTCTAATAGGTTAAATAACAACGATCTCTATTACAAGTGCGAAAAGGCTAGACACCTCATGAAAAATTGTCCTCTCTTGAAGTAAGTATCCTCCAAGAACGTCAAGAGAAAAAGAGCAGCTGAATATGACTCAACCTTTACGTTGATGGCACAACTAGATGATGATTAAGACGAAGACAACAAAGAGGTAAATTTCAGGGATGTTCATAGAAATACGAAATGCTATTCTCCAAGAAAACTCATATCTTTAGCTAACGTATTAATCAATGACTTTCATAGTTTTGTGGAGGATAGGGATTCTTTGAACTTAGAGTTAGCAGAATCTGAACAAACTAGAGTCGACTTAGTGGTTGTAGTTACTGACCATATGAAAAACATTGCAATTTTTAGAAAAGAAAAGAATGATCTTTTGGCAGAAATTACAAACCTAAGGGAAACAATAGTGAAACCTTGGACTAAGTTAAAACCTAAAAAATCTGGAAAAAGAAAGGAGATAGCCAGTGAGGAATACATTAGGCTTGAAAATGAGTTGAAAGCTTCTAGATCTAGGATATATGGTGAACTCGAGAAAAATAAGCTGCTTCAAGCTGAATTGAAGAGAGTAAAAAGTGACCTTGATAAATCTCTCAAGTGGACCTGGTCCTTAGATACTGTCACTGCCATGTACTTCAACAACAGTGGAAACAGGCAGGGAATCGGGTTCCAAAAGGAGAAAACTCCTTACAACCCTCACATCAAGTACGTCAGAGTTCCTGATAACGGGCTGTATACCCACTGTGGTAACAATGGGCACTTCAAAGAAAATTGTTAGGCCAGGGCTCAATCTATTCAGAAAAACAAAATGCTTGCTAACAAAGTGACTACTAATAGGGGACCAGGTACCGCTAGCAAGAAACAAATATTGCATGCACGGACTAGATAAGCCCTTATCCATCCCTTATATCATAACAAGGGACCCAAACTAGTTTGGGTTCCTATATCTAACCCATAATTTAGATGTGCAATGAACAGTAAGAGGAAGTGAAGTACAATAGATCATGGACAGTAGATGCTCAAAGCACATGACTGGAAATACCATGGATTTTCTCTCACTGAAAGCCCTGCAAGGAAGGGATGTACCCTTTGGAAAATGGAAAGAAGGGGTACATTCTAGGTATGGGGAAGAAAACAAGGTACAAGTTTGTGTCTAAATTGGTGATATGAGCTGCTTGAATACAGTTGATAATGATTCGAAGACATGGGATAAAGGATTAGGGGGATACAAGTTTCTCACTTCTGGATATATTGATAAAGAAGGACATGGTCCATGGTTTGTCAAATTCAAAGTTCAAAGAACACGGAGCATGCAATTCCTATGGGAATACTGAGCAGGACTGACAAGAGGCACATGATCAGACTTCTTCTGAACAAAACCCCCTATGAGTTGCTAAATCGAAGAAAACCAAAGATAACTCATCCGAGAACCTTTAGATGAGAATGATATGTCCTCAACAATGGAAAGGACCAGTTTGGGAAGTGTGATGCAACAAGCGATGAAGGAATCCTTCTGGGATACTCCCCTCAAAAGCAAAGCCCACAACAAAATATCACACTGTGTGGAAGGAAGTGTTCATGTGCTATTCAACGAGAAATCCTCCTCTAATTAGGAGGAAATAGTGATGATTAAGATAATTAACCACTTTTGGTCCCTAGGAAATACCTGGAATTTCAAATGGGAAGGCTGATTTGATGAGTTAGATGAAAGAGACAGGTGAAGACAATGCAACATACTCTTCCACTTCTCAAGAAGAACCTGGTACTTCAATTACTACCACTAAAGAAAGAGCTGGAGATGTAGTGCAAGGCACTTCACAAGTAACAGAACAAGGAGTGCAGGGAAATCCAGTACAGTGCAAGAGAAACTACATTAATATTGAAAAACAAGGTATGTCTCCTAGTACCTAGACCCTCAGACTGAACCATCATAGGAACCGGGTGGGCATTCATAAAAAAGCTGGATGAACATGGAATTACTGCCCTAACATAACAAGGCTTGCTTTCTAAGGATACAATCAAGAGGAAGGGATCAACTATGATGAGAGTTTTTGTCCCAGTAGCTCGCATGGAAGCTATTAGGATCCACATTGACTTTTCTTCACATATGGAATTCACCCTATTCTAAATAGATGTGAATAGTACCTTCCTGAATGGTTTTCTCGAGGAAGAAGTCTATATCAAGTTATCTCTATATTTTTGAACGTCATGTAAATCCTGAACATGTATTTGTTGATACCCAATTTTTACATATATATTTTTTATACGAAAAATACTTTCAAAATAGCATTTTCATGCATATATAAACATTCCCAAGAATTTTGATATTTTTCCTTAATTTTTAAGATTTTTAAAAATTAATTTATTGTCCATTCTAGCAGTACAAAAATTAATAGTTATTCCCAAAATTATTATTTTGGTGAATAATTTATTTTATTCTCATATTTATACTAAAATATAGTTAATGTAATTTTTATATATTTTTACAAATTCATTTGGTATTTTTAAAGTCAAATTGCATATAATTGCATTTCTAGCCTATTTTAAGATTTAATAGTATTTTATAATTATAAAATTGGTTCCAATATTTTTAAATCAATATTTATGTATTATTAAATGTCTAACTACCTTTAATTTATTTTCAGAAGCCCTTTAATATTTTTATAAAATAAAAAGGAAAAATGGCTATTTAAATACTTGCCCTGCCAATTACATTTTTGCCCAAAATCGATCCCCCCAATTAACACCAATTTAAATTACAAATGGGTTGAACCAACCCCTAAATTATCCACCCCCGACCCAATTAAATAACCCGCCCGGGCCTAATCTTTAATCCCAGCCCTTGATCTAACAGATCAACGGCTGACGTGTAACCTTTCCTTTTTTAATTTACAAACCCCTCAACCCTAAATCATTTCCCCTTTACTTGCTGCCCTTGAAACCCCCTCCTCTCTCAGGTTCTCTCGAACCTTCCTTAATCCTAGCCGCCTCTAATCGTTCCAGCCTTGAAACCACCAGAATTCATGGCTTCTCCGGCCATGAAAGCCCTATACTCACCCCTCTTTGCTCCTATACACTTGGTACTCGAAGGATCGAGGTATGACCTCGAAGGTTTTCGTTCAGATCTTCATCGATTCAAGGTTCTATGGCCATCTCCGGCCCTGCTCCGGTGTACAATGGTGTTTTGAGCTAGGTTCTGACTTATCCGACTCCGATCGAACCTTTTCAAAGTCTTTCTCATTCTAGGGTTCTTCCGAAACTCTAGCTATTCGAGGTTTTCTCCGATTTTTCTTAGATCTATCACGTATCTATGCTCTACTTGGGTTCTTAAACTGTTTCCCCAATTTTTTCTTTCAAAATTACTTTTAAAATCATTTCTCTTCGATTTAGGGTTTTTTGAAAGACTTAAAATGATTACCTGACTTTTCTTTTCCCTTTTTTTGTGTATATTTGTCTTTGCTGTGCTCACACGTTTCCTTTATATCACGCATGTTCTTCTGCACTTCTATATTTTGTTTTCCTACTGTGTTTCTATACCATGCTCACATGTTTATCTCCCTATGTTTTCCTATATGCTCTTTTGCTATACTTTTCAGTGTTCTTGTGTTCTCCTACTGTATTTGTTTTATTAAATTCTTAGGTCTTTTTGTTTGCCTTTCGCTGAACCATGTTGAGACCTTCTTTAACCATGTTTCTTCTATTATCATGTTGTTCTCTCATTGTGCTTTGAGCTAGTTCCTTCACTCTGTTTGCTTTGAATTTTTTATTATATTTTCTTTTCTTCTCATGAAATCTGAAAAGAGATCTCTGAGCCTGTTGCTTCCCAAACTCTGTATTTGATTCAAGGTGGAAACCCTATAATTTGGGGGTTCTACCGATGTTTGATCCTGCGATTGAATTAGGGTTTATTTCAGAATCCTTGACTCTTTCAGAGTAGCGTCTGAGCCTTTGAACTAAGGCTGGACCTCTTTGTTTGCATACAATTCTGAACTTTTTTAATTTCTTCTACAATAGGCTTTTCTACTAATTGTCATGATAGTTCTTTCATGTTTAAACGTGTCTGCATATTTTATATGTGATGAACCTTTCTTCCAAAAGGTTTTCTAACTTGTGATTGATTCAGAATCCCCTTTAATAGGTCTAAGTGATTGTTACTGATTTTACTTAAGTTAAAATCTTTCCCCCTTTCTGACTTGATTCATTCATACAAACTTTTGGACTCATGATTTCTTGGCTGTCAATTGATTTCCTTTCCATAATTTTGCATAGCCGTGTACTGTCAAGACCTTGTCCTTGAATAAACCTCTATGTATTTAACCCTCTTGTACTGCTTTGATAAGTGATTGATTAATCTCTTTCCTTAATTAGCTTTGCCCGTTTGAAATCAGAATCCCTTAATTAAAGGGAAACCTTGTGTAATTGATTTTTAAACTATTCTCTTACCTATTTCTGCTTGCTTTCAACACTATAAATACATGACTTTCTTTAACACAGCACACACGATTGAGCACACTTCAAACTACACAATCACAATTCTCTTCTAAACTTATACTTAGAGTATTCCTGCTTCTTGTTTGCACTTTGGCTTCTACAAGGCTACTGCTTCTCTTTACCTGTCTCTTTGAAACTGGTGTGTCCTAACTTAATTTTCGGCATCACCCCAATGTGTTTATTTACAGTCCTTGTATCCATGTCTACTTTCTTTTCTTTGTAAAGTTTAACATTTGACTTAAAGTTCCTATATGCTACTACCTGCGTCTCTTCTTTGTGAACAACTGCTCCCCATCCCATTACCCCCTGTGTGTTTGTGAGTGGGGACTTAGGGCATGCCAACAAGAATTGTTGTTCATGACCTAAGTTTTTGACCTCCTAACCTCTAAGTAGGCTTTAAGGTGTGCCAGTATGTCTGTGACGACCCGGCCCGTCGTCACGTGAGTTACCGCCCCGTTTTCCCCATATTGTGTTTCTTTATGTTCTATATTGGTACGTGAGTTGATCGGGTGGAATTGAGTTGGTTTTAGTTAGAAATGAGGCACTTAGCCTCTTAGAAGAGAGTTTGTTTTAGCAAAGTCAACCGGAAGTTGACTATGTGGTTAGGCGGATCGGATGTGAATTCTGGTGGTTCGGTTAGCTTCAGGGGATGATTTTTGACTTAGGAGTGCGATCGGAATCGAATTTGGAGGCCCGATGTAGAATTAGGCTTGAATTGGCGAAGTTTGAATTTTGGCGGATTTCGGTTGATAGGTGAGATTTTGATCCGAGGGTCGGAATAGAATTCCGAGAGTTGCAATAGCTTCGTTAGGTGGTTTTGGATATGTGTGCAAAATTTCAAGTCATTCGGACGTCGTTTGGTCAGGTTTTTGATCGAATGTGAGTTTCGAAAGTTTAAAGAAAACTTAGGCTTGAATCCGTGGTGAATTGGTGATTTTTGTGTTGTTGGGCATCTTTTTATGATTGGAATAAGTTTGTATGATGTCTTGGGATAGGTTGGTGTTTTTGGTTGAGGTCTCGGGGGCCTCGGGGTGATTTCGGATAAATTTCTGGGAAGTTTGGACTTAAGAATTTTTGCAGAAAATGCAATAGCAGTTGTAGACTAATTTTAGTCTTTGCGTTCGCGTTGATGATGCCGCGTTCGCGTAGGTATGGAGTTTGGGGTCTTCGCATTCGCGTGAAGAGCAACGCGTTCACGTAGGCCTGTGAGGTTGGCCATCGCATTCGGGGGAAAAGGCCACGCGTTCGCATCGAAGAGGTAAAGGGCCAGCTTATTTTTTTCATTGCGTTCGCGTGGGATAGTACGCGTTCGCGTAGTAAAGGAAAAGGGAGCATTGCGTTCGTGAGGTCAGTTACGTGTTCGCGTAGAGTAAAAGAGGGCCTAGTGGATTTTGTTAATCGCGAACGCGGGAGGACCCACACGTTCGCGTAGAAGAAATAACTGGGCGTCAGTATGGTTTTAAAGGATATTTCATTCGCGACCTATTTCATATTTTCTCCATTTTTGCACCACTTTGAGAGCTTGTTGGTAGATTTTGAAGGAGATTTTGACTGGAAGTGATTGGAGGTAAGTTTCGTGGCCTTGAAACACCATTTAATTGAATATTCATCCATTAATTCTGTGAAATTCGGGTAAAAATTGAAGAAACTAGGGCTTGGTTTTTGGAATGTAAATTTGGGATTTGATGGCCCATTTGAACACCGATTTTGATGAATTTTATATGTACAGAATCGTGGCGAGATGAGGAATCTGGTGATGTGATTTTCGTAATTTTTTGAGAAGCGGGCTCGGGGCTCGGGTTTTGCCAACTTCGTATTTTTGGGTATTTTTCGAGTTCTTTCAATTGGGTTATGTTCCATTAGCTTAATATAACGTATTCCTTATGGTTTTGTCCAGATTTGGCGTGCGAGGAGGTTGATTCTAGAGGAAACGGCTTGGTGGACTTGTTCTTTAGCCGGTTTGAGGTGAGTAATTGATGTAAATACTGTTCTGAGGGTTTGAAACCCCGAACTTCCACATCGTGACGCTATATTGAGGCGTGACACGCATTCTACGGTGAGTGCGGGGTCGGTTACGGTTGGGGATTGAGACTTGGTCCATCCCGAGTATGATTTCTTCTTTATGGGCGATTGAGACGCATACTTTATCACTGTGGATTGGGCTTATTGCCGTGTTTGGGGCCTTGTGCCGACCTGTAGAATCCTTAGGGGATCTTTATGTATTTTTCCTCACTTGTGTGCATAACATAAATTCTCAGTCACGTTTTCAAATATTAAAAACAATATAATAACTATGTTTTATATATTAACCTTAAATGAAAAGGATATGAGGGTTGAGATCCCTATATTATGTCACGCCCGATTGGCTGTGGACTTATTTGACTGAGATGGGTCGGGGACCCAGTGGTGAGGATGTTTCCTTGATATGGATCGGGCTACACGCCGTAGCGATTATTATATATTGATATTCAGGCCGAGAGCCTGTTTTATGCCAATACCTGGCTGATATTGCACTTGGGCTGTAGGAGCCCCTCCGGAGTCTGTACACACCCCCAGTGAGCGCCGTCGACGTTAAATAAGTGGAGCGGGCTGCACGCCGCAGTAGGTACTGGAGTGTACCATTATATGTGTTGCATCCTTTCATGCATTATTTCTTAACTGTATTATTCATTGTATACTTTTCCGTTGGATTGGATATGAACTGCTAGATATAGAGTACTTTGTGCATTTCCTGCATTTTCTTACTTTCAGACTTTAGTTATGTTTATTACTCACTGAGTTGGAGTACTCACTTTACTCTTTGCACCTTGTGTGCAGATCCAGGGTAGTCTCAGGCTGAGTGATTCCAGCTGATCCACAGTTCTTTCTGGGAGTATTTGAGGTAGCTGCAGAGCGTTCGCAGCCGATGATTCTCCCCTCTATCTTTATCCTTTATTTTTGTATTATCAGTATTAGATAGACTTTGTAGTAGGATATTATTCTGTCATTAGAGGCTCATGGTCGTGACACCGGATCCTAGTTAGGCTGTGTTGGTATTTTGTTAGATTTTTCGCATTATTATCAATATTTCAGATTCTTGTTTAAATGATATTTATCTTCATCTGTTTAATTAATGGGGTTATTGATTCAAATGGTTGGGCTTTCCTAGTAGTGTACTGGGTGCCATCACGACCGGGTTGGGGTCGTGACAAGTTGGTATCAGAGCCTAGGTTACTTGGTCTCGCGAATCATGAGCCGGTTTAGTAGAGTCTCGCGGATCGGTATGGAGACGTCTGTATTTATCCTCGAGAGGCTACAGAACCTTTAGGAAACTTCATATTCTTGGAATTCTTATCGTGCGACTTTGTTGATCCGAGAACTAAATTCTGTTATTCTATTCACTCACAGATGGCGAGAGCCCGTGCTACCGGATGTGGCGGACAACCACCTGTACCACCTACTGAGGCCACTAAAGGCCGTGGACGCGGTCGTGGTCGAGGTCGTGGTTGAGGCAGAGCCGAGGGGGCAGCACCTATTGACCCATCGGTTGCCCCGGTTCAGGAGCAGGCTCCAGCTGTAGAGACTCCAGCAGCACCTGTTCAGGCACCAGCTATGCCTATTGTGATTCCGGGTCATTAGGAGGCTCTAGCTCAGATTCTATCACTTTGCACTGGCCTGGCTCAGGCTGTCTCAGCCACTACTGTAGCAGCTACTTCGCAGGCCGAGGGAGGCAATCAGACCCCCACTGCTCGCACGCCGGAACAGGTAGTGCAGGGTTTGCAGACACCAGAGGCACCACCAGTTCAGCAGGTTGCCCCAGTTCAGCAGGTTGCCCCAGTTCAGGATGATGTGATTCCGGCCATGCCAGACGATAAACAGCATCGTCTTGAGAGGTTCAGCTGGCTTTCACCTCCTACTTTCAGTGGTGTTCCGGGCGAGGATGCCTAGGGTTTTCTCGACAAGTGTCGATGCATGCTTCGGACCGCAAGTATCTTGGAGTCGAGCGGGGTATCATTTACTACTTTTCAGTTTTCTGGAGCAGCTTTCACTTTGTAGGAGGCTTATGAGCGGCGTAGGCCGAGAGGTGCAGTGCCTTTGTCATGGCAGGAGTTCTCCACTCTCTTTCTGGAGAAGTGGGTACCGCAGTCTCAGAGGGAGGAGCTGCGTAGACAGTTTGAGTATCTTCGTCAGGGAGATATGATCGTGACTCAGTATGAGGTGAGATTTTCGGAGTTGGCTCGATATGCTCCATGGATGGTCCCGATTGATCGTGAGAGGATTCGGAGAATTATGGATGGACTCACCTATTCCATCCGTATTCTGATGACCCGAGAGAGGGTTCTAGGCCATACCTTCAAGGATGCTGTGGATATTGCTCGTGATATTGAGAGAGCTCGCCGTCAGGAGATAGAGGAGAGGGAGGCCAAGAGGCCTCGAGGATCAGGTAGCTTCAGTGGTGCTCCGTCTAGGGGCCAGTTTCAGCATAGCAGAGGTCGTTCTTTGAGGCCTCATCAGTCGGCTCGTCCCGAGTATCGTGGGGCGTCTTCAGGCCGTGGTCACCCGGGGTATCAGCAGGGCCAGTCTTGACTTAGTGCCCTCCCAGCTCATAGCTCTTCACATGCCCCTTCAGCTCAGGGTTCTTCTGCGCAGGGCGCATCGGCTGGTCATTCCAGTGCGAGGGGTTCCCATCAGCCCCCTTCTCCAGCATCTGGTATTTGCTTCGAGTGTGGCGAGTATGGCCATATAAGGAGGCAGTGTCCTCGACGTCGTGGTGGCCAGTCTCAGCAGAGGGATCAACCCTCATCTTCTACTCTATCTACCTCAGCACCATCCCAGTTAGGTAGGGGTGGGGGTCAGGCAGCTAGGGGCCGCCCTAGGGGTGGAGATCGACCTAGTGGTGGTCAGGCTCGGTTCTATGTGCTTCCAGACATGAGAGACGCCATTGCATCTGATGGAGTTATTACAGGTATTATTTCAGTATGCCACAGGGATGATTTTGTTTTATTTGATCCCCGATCTACATACTCTTATGTGTCTTTATATTTTGCCCATCATCTGGCTACGAACCGAGGGTGTCTTGCCTTACCTGTGCATGTATCTACCCCGGTGGGTGATACTATTATTGTGGACCATGTGTATCGGTCCTGTCTTGTTACTATTGGGGGTCTGGAGACCCGGGCTTATTTGTTGCTTTTGAGCATGGTAGACTTCGATGTTATTCTAGGCATGGACTGGTTATCTCTGTGTCATGCTATTTTAGACTGTCATGCAAAGACAGTCACGTTGGCTATGCCAGGTGTTCCGAGAGTCGACTGGCGTGGTTCGACCGATTATGTACCCAGCCGGGTGATCTCTTTCTTAAAGGCCCAACGGATGGTTGGGAAGGGATGTTTATCATATTTGGCATTTGTGAGGGATGTTGGAGCTGAGACTCCTAGTATTGATTCGATTCCCGTTGTGTGGGATTTTCCTGATGTGTTTCCAGCAGACCTGCCGGGCATGCCGCCGGACAGGGATATTGATTTTGGTATTGATCTGGTGCCGGGCACTCAACCCATCTCTATTCCTCCCTATCGTATGGCACTAGCTGAGTTAAAAGAATTGAAGGAGCAGCTTCAGGAACTCCTAGATAAGGGGTTCATTCACCCGAGTGTGTCACCGTGGGGTGCACCGGTCTTGTTTGTCAAGAAGAAAGATGGAACAATGAGGATGTGTATTGATTATAGGCAGTTGAACAAGGTGACGGTGAAGAACAAGTATCCTCTACTGCGCATTGATGATTTATTTGATCAGCTCCAGGGAGCGAGGGTATTCTCGAAGATTGATCTTCGTTCAGGCTATCACCAGCTGAAGAT
>MU679116.1:2554-49536 GCA_026770625.1 Nicotiana glauca | reverse complement strand
GAGGGTAGAGTTATTGCTTATGCTTCTCGTCAGTTGAAGCCTCATGAGAAGAACTACCCCGTTCATGATTTGGAGTTGGCTGCCATAGTTCATGCTTTGAAGATTTGGAGGTACTACCTATATGGCGTATCTTGTGAGGTGTATACCTATCATCGCAGCCTTCAGCACTTGTTCAAACAGAAGGATCTAAATTTGAGGAAGCGCAGGTGGCTTGAGTTGCTCAAGGATTATGACATTACCATTTTTTATCACCTGAGGAAGGCCAATGTGGTGGTTGATGCTTTGAGCCGAAAGGCGGTGAGTATGAGTAGCTTGGCATACATTCCAGTTGGGGAGAGGCCCTTTGCGGTTGATGTTCAGGCTTTGTCCAATCGGATGGTGAGGCTAGATATTTCAGAGCCTAGTCGGGTGTTGGCTTGTGTGGTATCTCGGTCTTCCTTGTATGACCGCATTAGAGAGTTCCAGTATGATGATCCATATTTGCTTGTCCTTAAGGACAGAGTTCAGCATGATGATGCCAGGGATGTGACCATTGATAGTGATGGTGTGTTGATGATGTAGGGCCGAATTTGCGTGCCCAATGTGGATGGTCTTCGGGAGTTGATATTGGAGGAGGCCCACAGCTCGCAGTATTCTATTCATCCAGGTGCCGCGAAGATGTATCAGGATCTGAGACAGCATTACTGGTGGAGGAGAATGAAGAAGGATATTGTGAGTCATGTAGCTCGGTGTCTCAACTATCAGCAGGTCAAGTATGAGCATCAAAGACCTAGTGGTGTACTTAAGCGTATGGATATTCCTGAGCGGAAATGGGAAAGGATTACTATGGACTTTGTGAGTGGTCTCCCTCGGCAGCGAGGAAGTTTGATTCATTTTGGGTGATTGTGGATCGGCTGACCAAGTCCGCGCACTTCATTCTGGTGTGTACTACCTATTCTTCGGAGCGATTAGCAGAGATTTTCATCCGGCAGATTGTACGGTTGCATGGGGTCCCAGTTTCCATTATATCAGACAGGGGTACTCAGTTCACTTCTCAGTTTTGGAGGACTTTTCAGCTAGAGTTGGGTACACAGGTAGAGCTGAGCACAACGTTTCATCCTCAGACGGACGGGCAGTCCGAGCGTACCATCCAGATATTGGAGGACATGTTACGTGCCTGTGTTATTGACTTTGGAGGTTCTTGGGCTGATTTCTTGCCTCTTGCAGAGTTTTCTTACAACAACAGCTATCAATCTAGCATTCAGATGGCGCCATATGAGGACTTATATAGGAGACGGTGTAGATCTCCAGTTGGTTGGTTCGAGCCCGGTGAGGCTAGGTTGTTGGGGACAGAGTTGGTCCAGGATGCCTTAGATAAGGTGAAAGTGATCCAGGAGAGACTTCGCACAGCTCAGTCGCGTCAGAAGAGTTATGCGGATCAGAAAGTTTGAGATGTGTCGTATATGGTGGGTGAGAAGGTCTTGCTGAAGGTTTCGCCTATGAAGGGCGTCATGAGATTTGGAAAGAAAGGAAAGCTGAGTCCGAGGTTAATTGGCCCTTTTGAGATACTTAGGAGGATTGGGGAGGTGGCCTATATGCTTGCTTTTNGTAGAGCCAGTGGCTATTTTGGGTCGTCAGGTTTGGAGGTTGAGGTCGAAGGATATAGCTTCGGTGAAGGTGCAGTGGAGAGGTCGACCCGTGGAGGAGGCTACATGGGAGACCGAGCAGTAGATGCGGATCAGATATCCTCACTTGTTTGAGACTCCAGGTATGTTTCTTGACCCGCTCGAGGACGAGTGTTTGTTTTAGTTGGGAGGATGTGACGACCCGACCCCTCGTCACGTGAGTTACCGCCCCGTTTCCTCCATATTGTGTTGCTTTATGTTCTATTTCGGTATGTGAGTTGATCGGGTGGAATTGAGTTGGTTTTAGTTGGAAATGAGGCACTTAGCCTCTTAAAGAGAGTTTGTTTTAGCAAAGTCAACCGGAAGTTGACTATGTGGTTAGGGGTCTCGGATGTGAATTCCGGTGGTTTGGTTAGCTTCGGGGAATGATTTGTGACTTAGGAGTGCGATCGGAATCGAATTTGAAGGCCCGGTGTAGAATTAGGCTTGAATTGGCGAAGTTTAAATTTTGGCGGATTCCGGTTGGTAGGTGAGATTTTGATCCAATGGTAGGAATGGAATTCCGAGAGATGCAGTAGCTTCGTTAGGTGATTTTGGATATGTGTGCAAAATTTCAGGTCATTCGGACGTCGTTTGGTCAGGTTTTTGATCGAATGTGAGTTTTGGAAGTTTAATGAAAACTTAGGCTTGAATCCGTGGTGAATTGGTGATTTTTGTGTTGTTGGGCGTGTTTTGATGATTGGAATAAGTTCGTATGATGTTTTGGGGTAGGTTGGTATTTTTGGTTGAGGTCCCGGGGGCCTCGGGGTGATTTCGGATGACTTTCCGGGAAGATTGGACTTAAGAATTTCTGCAGAAAATGCAACAGCAGTTGCAGACTAATTTTAGTCTTCGCGTTCGCATTGATGATGTCGCGTTCGCGTAGGTATGGAGTTTGGGGTCTTCACGTTCACGTGAAGGGCAACGCGTTCGCGTAGACTTGTGAGGTTGGCCATCACATTCGGGGGAGAAGGCCACGCATTCGCATAGAAGAGGTAAAGGGCCAGCTTGTTTTGTTCATTGCGTTCGCGTGGGATAGTACGCGGTCGCATAGTAAAGGAAAAGGGGGCATCGCGTTCGCAAGGTCAGTTACGCATTCGCGTAGAGTAAAAGAGGGCCCAGTGGAGTTTGTTAATCGCGAACGCGGGAGGACCCACGCGTTCGCTTAGAAGAAATNAGGAAAAGGCTTGGTGGACTAGTTCTTTAGCCGGTTTGAGGTGAGTAATTGATGTAACTGCTGTTCTGAGGGTTTGAAACCCCGGACTTCCATATCGTGACGCTATATTGAGGCGTGACACGCATTCTACGGTGAGTGCGAGGTCGGTTACGGTTGGAGATTGAGACTTGGTCCATCCCGAGTATGATTTCTTCTTTATGGGCTATTGAGACGCATACTTTATCACTGTGGATTGGGCCTATTGCCGTGTTTGGGGCCTTGTGCCGACCTGTAGAATCCTTAGGGGATCTTTATGTGTTTTTCTTCACTTGTGTGCATAACATAAATTCTCAGTCATGTTTTCAAATATTAAAAACAATCTAATAACTGTGTTTTATACATGAACATAAATGAAAAGGATATGAGGGCTGAGATCCCTATAGTATGTCACGCCCGATTGGCTGTGGACTTATTTGACTGAGATGGGTCGGGGACCCAGTGGTGAGGATGTTTCCTTCATATGGATCAGGCTACACGCCGTAGAGATTATTATATATTGATATTGAGTCCGAGAGACTGTTTTATGACAATACCTGGCTGATATTGCGCTTGGGCTGTAGGAGCCCCTCCGGAGTCTGTACACACCCCCAGTGAGAGCCGTCGACGTTAAATAAGTGGAGCGGGCTGCACGCCGCAGCGGGTACTGGAGTGTACCGTTATATGTGTTGCATCCTGTCATGCATTATTTCTTAACTGTATTATTCGTTGTATACTTTTCCGCTGGATTGGATAGGAACTGCTAGATATAGAGTACTTTGTGCATTTCCTGCGTTTTCTTACTTTCAGACTTTAGTTATATTTATTACTCACTGAGTTGGAGTACTCACTTTACTCCCTACACCTTGTGTGCATATCCAGGGCAGTCTCAGGCTGAGTGATTCCAGCTGATCCAGAGTTCTTTCCGGGAGTATTTGAGGTAGCTGCAAGGCGTTCACAGCCGATGATTCTCCCCTCTATCTTTATCCTTTATTTCCGTATTATCAGTATTAGACAGACTTTGTAGTAGGATATTATTCTGTCATTAGAGGCTCATGGTCGTGACACCGGATCCTAGTTAGGCTGTGTTGGTATTTTGTTAGATTTTCCGCATTATTATCAATATTTCAGATTCTTGTTTTAAATGATATTTATCTTCATCTGTTTAATTAACGGGGTTATTTATACAAGTGGCCGGGCTTGCCTAGTAGTGTGCTAGGCGCCATCACGACCGGGTTGGGGTCGTTACAATGTCTCATTGCTAGGTATGCCCCTTTGCCTGCTCTTTCCTTGCATCCTGATTCTAGTATGAATCCCCATACCCCACTCCCCTATGTGTGCCGAGTTAAGATATAGCCTTGCAGCATCCAAATTGCTGTCTAGGGTTGAACCTGACCTTCAACAGGTCCTAACTCTCCAATTTTAAAAGCTAACAGGCTGGTCAGGGGTGTTCCAGCATCCCAATTGCTGGGCATGACCACCAACCTACCATGGCCTTCCCTAATTCCCCTCTATTGCACTTACACTTACTCCTATCCTCTAAGTTCTGCCCCTCTCCTATGAGCCTTGCCTTGGGACCTTGAGTTCCCTCTGAACTTGGACATTTGAGGGTTGGCCCTTCCACACTGCACCATCATTCTGTAATGATATTTGGGGTGTAAGCACTGCCTGGAGTTCTTGAAGCTCCTTGGAACTTTGACACATCCTAAATAAGAGAAAGGCTTTGGAAAATTTGATCTTTGGAAGTTAGTTTATTCCATATGTCAGACTAGGAGTCTGAATTAGGCTCTCCTTGGTTGGAATTTTTAATTTCTGATGTAATTTACTTTTTTGGATTCATTCAAGTTTTAATAATTTGTAATAACTATGGGGTGTATAGTAAAAAACAGGGAGGGTCTCTTGTGTTATGCATGCAGAGTAGATATCATGCCTTAGGTTTTATTTTCTGCAATCACCACGTCTTCGTTTATGAATCTGCATATAAATATCCTGCCTATAGGTCATTTTTTATCATACATTTAGAAATCCTGCATATAGGTCATCTCATTACGCAATTAAAAATCATGTCTATAAGTTTATTCACATCTGCATATAGATATCATGCCTATAGGTCATTTCATTGTACATTTAGAAATCCTGTCTGTAAGTCATTTCATTACGTATACAGAAATCATGCCTATAAGTATGTCAGATGCATATAGAGACCATGCCTATAAGTTTATTCACATTTGCATATACACATTAGGCAAACAGTCTATAGGTTAAAATAATAAAAGGCACTCTAGATGCCATTCCTGTAGGATTCCTGCACTTTTTTACAAACGTTTTAAATCATTCACGCTTAGAAAACATGCCTATTTGAATAACTAACTGAACCTGAATCGTCTATTTCATTTACAAGTCTAGAACCAGTGTAAAGTCATTTTAAAATCTGCAGAACATTTGCTTGTTTCTATAATCAATAATCTTCCTTTAAAATCAGTACACCTCCTACATTGTTAGCTTTTATGATTACAGGCCTCACCTAAGCAAACCTATAGGTTATTGATCGATTATACCAGTCTTAATAATTACAACCAACAGGCAGGTCCAATTCGGACTTCTTATCTGAAAATATGTGATAAATCAGCCACCCTTCCTACGTTAAGTTTATTTAAAGAGCTAACCAGTATTTGAAGTCATGCTATGTATTTGCCTTTGAGTGAGGAGGCCTGTTTGAGCCATAACTGTTGTTTGCTCCCCCCCAGCTGATTATATGTTTTGTTTGTCGCCTAGATTATTATCTTTTCCTAAACTTCTGAAAAGTCCCAATTCCCTTCCCTTTAGGACTAGTAGTCTCAAATGCCTCCGGGACTAATAAGATCGGGGCGGGTAATAGCATGCAATAAGTAACGAAACCCTTCCGCGTTTAATACCTTTATGGGGTGGGAAAGGGTAGATATGGATATGATGACCGGTGCGCTAATACCACGTGTAGCCCCTCTTTGAGGAGTGATTACCGGATATTACATTGATGTGATCCGTATTTTTAATAAATCTTGGACCCCCCTTCCCTTTACTTGTTTATATTCGTTCAAATGATTTTTTTTTATTTCTGCTTTCTTTACCTTCTTCAAAAATCAATTTACTTGCAACATTATGTGAAAACCCCTTCTACTTAAGCCTTAATTGCTTACTTGATTATGTGAAGTCCCAATTGTAGCATGGCCGGGAACCACACTAGTGGATCTTGGGGGGTGCCTAATACCTTCCCCCCGAGATAATTTCTAGCCCTTACCCAAACTCTGGTTCTTTAACTCAAACCCTTTTTAGTGTCCTAATGCACTTAATCATTAGGTGGCGACTCTTCAAACTCCAAAACTCCAATTCCCAAAAGGGAAAAGAGTTGACCTCCCAAATGTCGTAAACCCGATTTTGCCTTAAAAGAAAAAGGGCGCTTTGACAGTATTCAAATTGGATAAGGCACGGTACATATTGAAGCAGGCCCATGGAACCTGGTACGAGAGACTATCCAAGTTTCTCTTGGAAAATGGCTTCACAAGAGGAAAGATTGACAATACATTGTCTTTGAAGAAACTGGGAAGGAAGCTGCTCATTGATCAGATTTATATGGATGACATCATATTTGAAGCTACAGCTAACTCATTATGTGAGGAATTTGCTAAACTCATGGGAAGTGAGTTTGAAATGAATACTATGGGGGAACTGAATGTCTTCCTCGGTCTTCAAGTGAAGTAGTCCATAAAGGGAACGTGTATCAGTCAGAAATGCATTAAACACTCTTGAAAAGGATTGATATGGCAATATGGGAATCATTGGATCTCTACTCTACCTTACTGCCAGCATGACAGACATTGTATTCAGTGTGGGATTACATGTAAGGTTCCAATCAAATCCTGAGGAATCTCATCTGAAGGCTACTAAGAGAATTCTGAGATATTTTAGGGGCACACAAAACCTAGTTCTATACTATCCTTCAGGTGACAATTTCAACCTTATTGGTTATGCTGACGCTCATTATGCAGGTTATCTGGTGGACAGGAAAAGCACATCTGGAATGGCTCATTTCCTTAGATCATGCTTTATCTCATAGGGTACAAGGAAACAAATCTCAATAGCTCTCTCAACAGCTGAAGCAGAATATGTTGCAGCTGCCTCGTGTTGTGCTCATTCACTATGGATCAAGCGATAATGTGGGAAAGAGTTTTATTTGTATAAGATTTTGTTGCACGGAAGATCGAATTGCAGATATCTTCACCAAAGCTCTGAGCAGGGAACACTTTGAGAAACAGGATGGCACTAGGGTTACTTAAACCTAATTGAGAACCTAGCTCTACTGACATGACTATGATAGTCACACTAAGGTAAAATTGGCTAAAGCATTTTCTGACTAGGCCTAACTCACATCTATACGTTGCAAGTAAACACGCATGATGATCATAGAAGCTAAAGGTACAGTGTTGAACTTCAGAGGAGAGCTGCAAAAAATCTTTTAAAAAAACAGGTTAGGAACCTGGTTTCGGAACCACAGGTTAGTAGTAATGTGTTTTTTGCATGTTTGTTCAAAAAAAAAGATAGCAAAATTAATTCAACTGCCACATCATCCGACTTTTCAGACCAGCAGTTCTAAACCATTATCTCCCTTTGCATCTTTTTAATTTTTCCTTCAGAACTCTCTACCACTTCTCTCACCATGGCCAACGAATAATCATCTTTTTCTCTTGCCATCAACATCACTCCCACATCTCCTCCTCCTTTAACACCATCACCAGAAACCCACTTTTTCAATATCCCTGATACTATTGTACACATACAGATTTCCTCCTTATATCTAGTCACCTCATCTCTTGTCTCCTTTCCATGTGTTGCAAATCCTATTTCTCCTCTCTTCTTGAATCTAAAGGGAAGAAAATCCATTCTTGGGGGATGAAAGAACTCTATGCTTTTTGAGCCTCCGATTCATGACACCTTCATAAAAGAATCTGTTGAAGAACCTGATTCTCTTTTAGCTGAACCAAACCAGGTGGTTATAGAAGAAAGAGCCTTTTGAGTCTGCTTTACAGAAGAGTAAGCAGAGTATTAAAAAAGGGTTGATGAAATAGGTGGAAGTTGTGGCTGATAAACACATGCCAGTAGTTGAGGTTGATAAAGATGATATGGAGGAACTTAGTTCCTTAGTGAAAAGATCTACAAAAGGTTGTGACTAAGAAAGATTTGTTTGAGGGTGACATTGTTTCTATTGCAAGCTGGAATGGGAAGTTTATTGACATATCGAGAAAATAGAAGTGGGGAACAGTGGGAGGACCTGGTTCAATGAAGACCATTCTAAGTAACAGCGGCGTTGGGTAGGAGAGTTAACTCAAAAAAACTCTTGTGGGGTCGCGCGTTTGCCCGATAGTCTAGGAGATGGCAGGTATGAGAAAAGTTCTGGACTTAGGCAACTAGTGGAGAACCTACGGGAGAAACTACTTAACTAACAGTTGTCTGCAACTACCCGTATGGACTTAACTCTCAAAACCATTGTTGCCTCCTCTTCCAAGCCTTCCTCTTCTAGTGTCCCCTAGGATCCTCTCAATGGCCAGTTATTTTTTGTGCTAATGATTTTGTGGCTGTTGTTTTTCTTTTTGTTTATCTTTTTGTGATGGCATGTTGGATTTCACCATGCTGCTCCTATTGAAACAGTCAAATGTCTTGTTAATAAAATAGATATTCTTTTGCTTGTACAATGCTTGTTTTCCCTTTTTCTTCTCTTGTCTATCATGACTGTTTGCACATATGTTGTATGAGTTAGCCTTGTTGGACTTCTTTATGCCTCTTTGTCTGAATGTGTCTTTTTGTTGATGCCAAAAGGGGGAAAATAGAGTTAGGGGGAATATATGTCAAAAGGGGGAAGAATAGAGTCAGGGGGAACATATGCAGTTGCTAGTACCTTATCTGGTTAAGTCAAATAGTCATCAATGTTAAAAGTTTGTCATCATCAAAAAGGGAAAAATTGATGGGCTTAAGGTCTTTTAAGCTATGTTTTGATGATCTAATAAACTTTTTATATGGAACCAGATAAAAGACCAAGAACGATAGTAAAAAGCTAGGGGGAAACATATGGGGAAACATGTGTAAGTAAGGGCATAACGTCAGGGGAAACCTGTGGTCTCCTGTTATTCAATTTGGTTCTCTAAACTCTAACTGCTCGTTTTCGATGCTAAGTTTGTCGTCATCAAAAAGGGGAAAATTGATAGGTTTTCAATATCTTTGCCTTGTGTTTTGATGATCTAGTAAACTTAATGTCATGAACTAGACAGGGAACCCGATTTACTTGGATTACACTGCATCTAACGGATTCCAGCCAAATGTGAACTTGCTACAGCTTTAGGAGGTAGGAACCCAGACAAGGACCTGATACTCTTGTGGGTTCCTCACGGTATTACAAATTCAATTGGACACAGCTGGAAATGAAGATTTTGCTGCACTGCATTGTTTCCAGTGCCCACTCATTCTCTGATCAACTAAAGTACAATGATTCAAGTTACTTAACTCAAGACAATTTAGGCAGTGTGCACAAGTACTAGATTAGGAACCTGATCCCTTGGTGCTCCCTTGACAGAAGTACAAGTGAACTATACAACTGGAATGCAACTGCAGAAAGTCTGCAACTGCACAAAGAGGAACACAATAGAACCTGATCCCTTGGGTTCTCTGACAGAAGTAAGAGTCAACTATACAGCTGGAACACAACTGAGTGACTGTCCGCAACTATACAAAGAGGAACACAACAGGTACCTGGTCCCTTAGGGTTCTCTGACAGAAGTATAAAGTTAACTACAACTAGAAAGAAACTGCAGAAAGTGATTGCCTGCAACAGTATAGTAGACAGAGCAACAGACAGTGCAACAGTCACTTTCCATTGAGATTGGATATCCCCATTGTGAATTGACATCAATAAGGTAATGCCTTGTGTAGTATAAACCTCATGCAAGGGACAAGATTCTGGTTCAACACTTGCAAAATCAGAAAAGGAAAATATTCTCTCAAGTATTCAAGAACCTCTCTCAAGAAAAAAGCTACTTCAATATCAAGGACCTGATCCGAGATTGAAGACATCTTAAGTCCTTAGGTTGTTGAGTCTTTGTTATGTGTTCTTCATTGTAATTCCTAGTTTGCTTTCTTAGAAGCGTTGTCTTAGGAGTAAATAAAAATTCATAAAGTTCTGAGTTTATGTTGTGACTAAGGATAGTCATAAGCAAAAGCCGTTGTGACCGTAGTGTGACAAAGTGGGTTGTGGTGGAAACATCACAAGTTAGTCAAAAGCCTTTATAACCGTAGTGTGACAAAGTGACTTGTGGTTGAAATACCACAAGTTAGTCAAATTCTTTGTAACTAGGATAGTTATAGATTGGCTTGTGATGAGGGCATCACAAGTTAGTTGAAGTCTTTGCAATAGGGCATTGTAAAGTGGCTTGTAATAGGGAGATTGCAAGTTAGTGAAGTTAAAAGCCTACAGGTGTAGGTCGTGGTTTTTTGATCCCCTTGTGTAGGATTTTTCCACGTAAAAATCCTCGGCCTTATTTACATACAGCTTTACTAGCATTTACAGCATAACCCCATAAAGGACTAGGTACTCTACTAATCGGTGGTCTCACACAAACTTAGGACTGTACCAAACTGATACAGGGCCAGATCGCTATACAGTTTTGTTCATCAGTACTTTCAGAGGAAATACATAGAGAACCCGGTTCTCTATACAGTCTGATAGACGCACAGTTTCCCACAAATATACGCATATTGTGGAAGGTTGGGAAAATGGATGCCTTTTGGTTTGATAACTGGACCAATCTTGGTCCACTATGCTATTTTCTGCCTGAAGGAAGCAAGCCTAAGAACATTAAGCTCTCTGAAGTAGGGGTGTGCATTCGATTTATTGATTCGATTTTGATCTTGATCGATAATTACTTTTCGATTATTGATTTGTACATATGCTTATCGTTATTGTTTCAATAAGGTTTCGATTTTTTCGATTTCGATTTATCTATTTTTGGGGCTTATCGATTCAGTTATCGATTACACCAATAAGAAAATTTGCTGGATTCCACGAAAGTATACTGCTATAAACACGTCTAACTAATATGGACAAAAAGAAGCTAAAATAAGACAAACAATATTTATAACATAAAAATTGTGTCAACAAGCACATGCAATGAAATTAAAGTAAGGGATCAATGTATGCCACCAACATTCCAACGGTATACAAAAAAGTTGGTCTTTTTTGTATTGTTATCTTTCTATCGGCCTATGTATAAGAAAAGTTTGTGGTGTAAGGGAAAGAAAATTAAAAGAAGTTGAGGAAGCCATGAGAGTTGTACGTGAGAAGTCCGTGAAAGAAGATCAAAAGGAGAATGAGAAAATAGAACGATGGAGAAGAGAAAACTTATAGTCAGAGATGAAGAAGGGGATGGAGGAAGGCATATGTAGGGTTGTGTCAGTTTGAGATGGTCGATTTGGAAGAAAATAGATTGGTTCTTTTTTGCTATCGATTGGAACCTTGAAAGCTTGACTAACTCGGTACAATTCTAACAAAAATCGATAACAAAGAAAAGTTGTTCTTATCGGTTTATCGATAAACAGATAATCGAAGAGGACAAATCGAAATCGTAATAAATAACTTGATAAGGAAATTTTCAAAATCGAAATCGAAATCGAAATCGATAAATCGATAAACCGATATCGATAACAAATAATCGATTCGATTTATCGATAAACCGATTCGAATGTACACCCCTATTCTGAAGTACTGGTGAATGATCAATGGTGGCGGGGAGGATGGGATTGCCTAATGCCTGAATATGTAATGGAAACCATCGATTCTATGAAGTTCAAACTGAGACCTGCTGAACCTGATGTCCCAGTTTGGACTGCTGACGAGAAAGGTTCCTTAGCTTCACCAGGGCACTTATTCAGAAGGAAAAAGCAAAATTCATGGATTGATTCCGAGACTTGGCAAAAACAGGAATTTGTATCTATTGACCCATAAGAAAATTTATCAAAACTTAGAAAAATAAGGAAAAGAAAAATCAGAAATAGCCATCTTGTAACTCATGAATAGCCAGTACTGGATTGTATTTATCGCACCATTTTTCTCATAGGGCCAACTTTTTGTTACACTTTCAGGTCGACAATAGGAGTCCAAGTAATAATAGAAAATGAAACGGATAAAAGGAACATATACCAAGAATATTATCGATAAAGATGTATTAGGTGAGATACACTTCATTACATGTTTAATGGATGTATCTCATAAAATAAAAATAAGTAAAAATTATTATCTGTACCTATTAAATTTTGATTGTTTATTTTTGTGGGATCAGATACTATCTAATTATCTCGACCTTAACAACCAAGTCACCATGCAACGATTCACATTGATCATCCATTGAAATTTATATTTTATTCTTTCATGTATAATTATTATTTACTCAAAGCTTTATTTTAGTATTATGGATAATGTTTTACAAAATCATATACTACATAACTCGACATACAGGTTCAATGGATGTGACGAGAAACTAGAGTAAATGTAACAATTTAAACCATCCTTTTATTAATTTGCTTAATTTTGTTACCCAAATCATTAAGATAGCCAACAGTTATGTCATTACTTTTTCTTGTATTGTTCCTTTCTTTATTTTGTGTTATAAGATCTACTCAACATCAACAATAACAATTCAGTAAAATTTTACAAATGTGGTCTGGGGATGATAGTGTATACGCAGATCTTACCCCTACTCTAGAGGAATAGGGAGGTTGTTTCCGAAAGACATTGTATTTATAATCTTTAAATATTTATAATTAATTACTGGCTATAATTTTGTTTCCATATAAGATTTAATGTCAGTCAAGTCATTTTAGATAGCCACAATTCATTTTATATCCCAAATTTAGTTGAAACTTGCTTTAAGATTCTTTTAATTTATCTATTTTTATTAATAATCTTGGAAACTTAATCATTTCACTCACTTTAAAATCAATTTCTTGCCATATCTTTATCTCATTTGTTCCTATATATAGTTCACAGCACTTGAATCCTCACATCAAAACCCCCATATATACAATTTATTATTAAACTTCTTGTGGTATTGAGTAGGAATCATGAAGAATTTCTCAAGCATAGTTGTCTTTTTATTTGCCATCTTCATTGTTCTCGGTAAGTTGCATGTATCAATTTTGTCCCTATACTATGTATATGATTCAAAATAACTTTGCCTCCGCTATCACCACCACAAAAAATAATCATCCTAATGTGTTTTAATCTTATCCAGTGGTTTCTTGTATGTGTAAACCTCATGTACAACTTCATATATAGTCATGGAATAAAAAAGGACAGTGCAGTGCACGAAACATCTTACATTCATGCATGGTCCTAGGAAGGGTTGCATCCCAAGAGGATATGATGTAGTAGTCAACCCTGATGCAATCATCGGTGGTTGATTCTATGGCTCAAATGCATGGCCTATAGGTCATATGGAGACAATTTTATGTTGGTTGTCCCAAGGTTCTCCTTCATAGATAGTCATGAAATAATTGTTCAATTTTTTTATTCTCACAATTTTTTCTTTTTATCTCCAAACAAATGAAGGCACTAAGACAAGAGGAGCAAAAGAATGTCGAGTTCCATTTCCAGGAGCAGCAAAACCTTGTGATCCAACAGATTGTAACAACCAATGCTTTAAGCAGTTCCAAGGAAAGCCTGCACCTAATCCTTCTATTAAAGGATCACTTCTTGGAGGCGATTGCTTAGCTGAAAATTGTTTTTGCACTTTTTGTTGTGAAGTTAATTGCCCTGACCTCCATTACTGAATTCTCTTTCAGAGTTATTAATTTTCTGATGGAATAAGTTGTCATGTTTCCTTGCTTTTGATGTAGCAAAAAAACTATATATAGAATCTTTTCAATCCAAAATGAAATTTCCTTCAATTAATTTGTCATTTTATGTGATATCTTAGGTGAATCTTACATCGACAAAACATGGGAGAAATGTTGGGTATATAAGTAGATATCCCATAGACTCTGCTAACGCATTTTAAAGCCGCACGGGCCTAGTCCCCAAAAAAATTATATCACTAGTGGATTGGGCTGTTACATATAGTATTAGAGCCACTCCATGTGCAACCTTGAGCGGTAGTGGAGCAAACCTCGGCGAGGACACTGAGTCCTTAAGTGTAACAACCTGGTCGGTCATTTTGAGAATAATAGCTTTGATCCCCTATTTACTGATTTTCCCGTATCGTTTCATGATTATGTGACTTTTCGGGAGGTTTTGTTTTTGGTTACAGAGTGATTTGGGACACTTAGTCACCAAAACAAAAGCTTAAGTTCTAGGATTTTTACCGTAGCTGGAAATGTGTGAAGATGACGCCGGAATGGAGTTTCGTCGACTCCATTAGCTCCCTTGAGTAATTTTGGACTTAGGAGCGTATTCGGATTTAGATTTGGACGTCTGTAGCGAACTAGGCTTAAAATGACGAAAGTTGAATTTTTGGGAAGTTTGACCGGAAGTGGACCTTTTGATATCGGGGTCGGATTCCGATTCAAGAAGTTTGCGTACGTTTGTAAAAACTAATATGACTTGTATGCAAAATTTAGGGTCAATCGAACGTATTTTAATAGGTTTCAGCATTGATTGTAAAAGGTTGAAGTTTCAAAGTTCAATAAGTTTGGATTGGATTGTGGTCCGTATTTTGCTATTGTTTGATGTGATTTGAGGGTCCGACTAAGTTTGTATGGTGTTTTAGGACTTGTTGAAATATTTGATTTAGATCCTGGGGTCCTCGGGTGTGTTTTGGATCATTTTCGGATTCATTTTAGACTTGTGTGAGTTGCTGAAGTTCTTCAACTTCTGGTGTCATCGCATCTGCGGTGAGGTTGACCATAGGCGCGGACACACACGTGCGAAAGGGAGCTTGCAGATGTGGCCCTGATATGGGTGGCCAGTGGTCGCAAGTGCGATAATAGAACAGCAGAAGCGGAGCCACTCCTACGGAGAAGAGATCGCAGAAGCGAGAGCTGGATGAGTATTTTGCAAAAGCGAGCAATTGTTCGCAGGTGTGGCCACCTAATCGCAAAAGCGGACCCAGCCGTCTTAAGTTAATTTTGCATCTGCAATGGAAATTTCGCAGGTGCGGCATAGCAGGTGCGAGATCACTGTTTAGAAAAAGGAAAATTATGAGGGTTTGATCTCATTCACACTTTTAGACTTTGAGAGCTCGGATTTGGGCGATAATTTGAAGGATTTTCAGAAGAAGCTATTGGGTATGATTCTTGACTCATTTATGGTTATATTCTACTAATCTATAGTTAATTTTTTCATCAAATTAAAGATTTGGGTAGAGAATTTCGGGGCAAAAGTTGGAAAGTTCTTCAACCGAATTTTTGAGTTTTGATTGGGATTTTTCTATCGGATTTTAGTAATTTTTATACAGTGTACTCGTAATTGAAAGGGTGTTTGTATTTGACGACTTTTACCCAATTCTGAGACATGGACCCGTGTCGACTTTTTGGGGCGAATTTCTAATTTCTTGTTAAAATCTTGATTTCATTAAATAGATTAGTTTCTTATAATTTTATTTATGGTATGTAATTGTTTTTGGATAGATTTAGGCCATTCGGAATCAAAAAAATCATAAAAAATGCATTCTTACTGATTGATTGAGCTTGGTTCAAGGTAAGTGGCTTGCCTAACCTTTTGTCGGGGAAATCCCCTTAGGATTTGGTGTTATGGTGATACTTTTGTGATATGTGAGCGTCGTGTCTGCGAGGTAACGAGTGCGTACACGAATTAATTGTTGTAAAATTCTGATTTTCACTGAGTAGTAACCTATTACATCTTAATTGAGTTATACCAGTGTGTGTAATAATCCTTGATCCGTGCAACATGCTTAGTTGATTTCCTATTTTGCCTTGATCTATATCAGTCTTTACTATAAAATTCTTGTTGTATATTGTTGTATTCATCGGTTTTGAGCTATGTGTTTACTTTTGGGACTACGAGATGGTATCTCGGGAGATCCCCTATACATTTATTTTTGGGACTACGAGGCTTTACCTTGGGAAATCCTCCTGCACATTTACTTTTGAGACTACGAGGTGGTACCTCGGGAGATCTCCTTGCTTATTTACTTCTATCTAGGACTACGAGACATTATCTCGGGAGACACCCTGTTGAGTATTTACTTTTGGGACTACGAGAGGGTATCACGGGAGCACCCATGTGGTTTATCATTATGTATTGTGTTGTTATTTTCTGTAGAATTATCCTTGTTAGATTCTCCATCTTTTCACATTATTATATCTTCTGCCTTATTTATTATATACGCGTATGGCCCTGATCTCCTGGAAACAGCCTCTCTGCCCTCCGGGGTAGGGGTAAGGTCTGCGTACATATTACCCTCCCCAGACCCCACTTGTGGGATTATACTGGGTTGTTGTTGTTGTTGTTGTTGTTGCGTATGGCCCTGACCTGAGCTCGTTACTACTTTACCGAGGTTAGGTTTGTTTCTTACTGGGTACAATTATAGTGTACTCATGCTACTCTTCTGCACATTTTTAATGTGCAGATTCAGGTACCTCCTACCAGCCTCGCTATTAGTTGCGTACTTACCGCTACCCCCAAGACTTCAAGTATATCTACTAGTGTCGGCAGACCTCAGAGTCCCCCTCTATTCCTTTTATGTTGATCCTCCTTTATTTTTTTTCTAGTTTCTTATGTATAGAAACAGTTAGACTAATTCTTAGAGCTTGTGACTTATGACTAATGGGTTTCGGGAATACTGTGTGTATTCGAGTGCTTATTTATTTGTGTACGCCGAGCGGCATTTTTTCGTTATATAGTTATCTGTTGAGTCTAGTTGTTAAATTCTATTTTCATTTTTGTTATTCAGCAAATTATTAAGCTTACCTAGTCGTAGAGATTAGGTGTAGCCACGACGTGTTACGGAGGGAGATTTGGGTCGTGACACTAAGGGGGTGTATTTGACCCTATAGGCGAATCGCACATCGACAAAATACGCGAGAGATGTTGAGTACATAAATAGACATGCCTTAGACTTTAGTAACACGTTTTAAAACTGTGTGAGCCTAGGCCTAAAGTGGACAATATCACTTATGGATTGAGTTGTTAAAATTTACACGGACTTTGAAAAGAAAGATTAAGCGAAAATTTAAACACTAATACATAAAAGTATTAAATTAGACAATTTTATCGTGATCGCTCAAGTTGATGACTTGAGAAAGTTTGGCATGACTAAACATGAATTCAAAAGATAATGTATGTGCATATAACCATGTCACATAATTAACACATGTATGATATGCATCAAACATGCACAATCAATCAACACACCACACACCTGTAAAACTGTTTGTGCTATGTGTTACACAGTTACCATTTATCGGCACCAAATTCAAATGTATACGGATGTGAGGAAGATTTATGCACAGGTAAACGAATAGCTATATCTTACTAGTATTTTCTGTATGGCGGAAGAGGTAGGTAATACTAAAGAATCATTGAATGAGCAAAAAAGAGCTGAGCAAAATTTAGAAAGTTAATCTATTTACCTTTTCAAAAAGAAATAAGAAAGAGTAAATTTTGTTATATTAATATAATGGTAATAGATATGTTAGATCTTTTCTTGTTTTTCTGTGTTTTATACTTTTAGAAAGAGAAAAACCTACTAGATAACCACATCAAGTCTTTTGCTTCTTCTACAAAGAGACATGATTGTCCAATAGATCTTGTACTTCTTGAAAATATATAGGTGCGGAAATGATATACTTACATATGCAATAAGACATGACAAAAAAGTGAAATGAAATCTATTAGCTCCAGGAAATGAAACTTTATGCAACAGATGAGATGAAGATGGATGATTATGCCCAACTACGTCTTATAAAAAGGACTAAAATCGTTGCAAATATAATTTGGTTTATAAGTCCGGAGTCAAATCCCACAAAGAACTAAGGCTTAGCTATAACTGTTTATTATCACTACGAAGAGAAGCTTGAACAATTCCTAAGTTATAAATATTAAGATTGTTATGTCTAACTAATTAACTAACAAATTATAATAGTAAATTAATAACTAGAGATACTAAGGGTTGGACAAAAGATTAAGGAGAGGTATAGAGTTTCGATTTCCCCTATTGTCGGAATCTTCCTCGCTACGTTTCTATAAATTCGCCTAAATATTCTCTATATCCTGAGCACTTTGGGTGTCATAGCTCTCTCTACTACCACAATTTACTAGACATATTCTCTCAAACTACGCTAATTGGAACTAATTCACCTCTCACTACGATCGCACCAAGGTTTCATTATTTCTAATCCCGCCTTTAAACCCTCCGTATTGATCTCTCACATATATTAGGAGTGATGTTGTTCAACAACTACCTAAATGTAAACTGTCTCTTGAGCAATATACATACTAAATATGTCCGAGTTAATTGAGAGCTTGTCAATCAACAACAACGAAAATATAGTTGAACAAGTAGAGAAGAATCAAAGGCTCCATATTAAATGTAGTAGAAAATCATCCTCCAGTAGATTTTATCAAACCCTGGATTAGAAAGTTTAGCTACTCATAACCACACTAACAATCATGATAATAATTGAAAGTATTAAAATACAGATTGAGGCAGAATGGAAGAAAAAACTCTTGTGATTCGTTGCTTCCAAGTGTTTTTGTAGCCTTTTGCCTCTCCAATAATGTCCCCCCAATAAGAAATAGGTTTATAACCCATTTTATACATGTTGGGGGCGTGTAGGGTCGAAACTACCAAATCCTAGCCGAATTAGGACGAAATCTGCCCTTGGCTGTCTCGCTTGGCGCCTGGCGCCAACCTGCACATCTAAATTTTTCACTTTTGTGCTATTCTGCCATTGGCTTTTTGGTGGGTGCCTGGTGCCAATCTGGGTACCAAAATCATACTCCATCCAAATTCTACTGCTTTTACTTCAATTTGCATGAAGCTTCCCAAATCACTTCAAATTGACTTCTACACATATAAACATCATTATTAAGCTCGAGTCACAAATATTGACACCAAAGTTAACAATATTGAGGTATAATGCGAGGTAAATTCCAAGCAAAAATATGGATTTTTAGCCTAAAATCACCATCCCACATTTAAGCTATTGCTCGTCTTCGAGCAACCTAAAATCTTGGTAACCAAACAATGCACGCTAGACATCAAACAATGGATGAACCTTTGACAGTTCAACATACAACACTTATGACTCTGGCTGATATGAACATTTAAGCCATTGCATACACATTCATACCTTTCCCAACTTTCACATGCTAGAATATTAGTGACCAATATAAAACACTAAAACAACCTATCCATAACTACCCAACCTCAAAGACTGGCTCATCGCTCATAAGCACTCTCAACTCGTGCACTCACCGAACAAGAAATTTTTAATAACGTCACCTATCCGTCATGGACTCACGTGCCTCACCAAAGAATACGAGGGTATTTCGTCCACACTTTCAAATATGCATTGGAATATAATTTAAGGAAATCACATATATAAGTAAAGAACAAATCACTCTCACAAAGAAATTCATGTGCACTCTGTGGTTCTACCATAGGCTTGCCCGTAGTGTATATCTCCACGAATAAAAGCTCGTAAAGTCTAAGATCAATTAGGTCTTTACGAGTCGTCACATATGCTAAGGGACGGGTAGGATATATTTTGGGTATAGTGACTAACCCTCCTAAAGACTTTAATACACTGCACTTAACTTTCAAATACACCATTTTCATGACCAATTCAAGCAATGCCACGAAATAATATACAATCTGGCCCTTCTTCTATAAGCACAACTATGCATTCACTAGCCCAAATAATGAGGATTATAAGATGTATTTTCTATATATATTGTTTCTCTTTTTTTCTTCAACACTCTCTATCAATTTAGGTTTCCCGACTACTGATCTTCCAAAATATACATGCACATTTGGATTTTCTATGGCTCCACTCAAAAGCTATCCCAAATCTCACCTTAGTCTTTTAGCAACTTAAGTGAAGGTTCAACAAAAAATTACTTAAGAGCAAAATGAGACTCAGCTTGCAATGTTGGTGCCAAAGAAAAAGCTTATCAGCTCAAATGGTCAATCTAAGTATAAATTTATTTATGGTGGCATCATAGCTCAATGGACAATCAAAGAAATGCTTACATCATCTCATATACTCATAAAGCTTACTTATTTCGCTTCGGCTAACACACGTGGAAAGTTATAAACTAACACATGTTAGCACAAAATGTAATCAAAATCTCAGATCATATAATGCACATGACTCAAGTCGAGACATTTCCATTCCAACTCCCAAGTTTAGGCAAGTAATAACAAAGTCAAGAAATATTAAGGAATAAAGCACTACCTGAACAATGGGTTAGGTAAATGAGAGAGCGTGTCACAAACATGCTATTCAATTTTTCATGGCATCAATTTTCATTAAAACATGTTAGGAAGGTAATTTTCATGCTACGACCTAACTATTCTCGCCTCAAACATGTTAAAAGGCCTATAGGACACTTAAGTTTTCTTCCCTCGGTTTCCTAAAATATAGAAAACTACCCGGTTCAAGTTACATCCCTTGAAAAGAACCTATGCCAAAAGAAAAATCAAGGGGGATTATTATTTACCTATGAATAATAAAAATAAATTTTGAATTTTTTTATTGGACCTTAATCCCTCAAAAAAGTTGTCCAAGGGACCTACCGTGAGGAAAAGTTCAAATTTCTTTTTTTTGGTTAAACTAACACAACTAAAATATCATAAAATATTACTCAGACAATCTCCTCACCTCACACTTATAATTGTGCATTTTCCCCAATTCACACTATAAATATAAAAAGGGTGAATGAAACTCACTGGTAAGCCAAAGGCTGAAGTGTCAACAACTCATGAGATACTCAGACTTCTCCCAAGCCTGGTCCTTCGTGCAGGCACCTTACACTTTGTTTCAACTATTTTTTTTGCTTTTGCTTCTTTCCAATGGCTTTGTTTTCGATGCCCCTATAAAAAAAACTACACTACAAAAATAACACAATAAAAAAAAAGTAAACAAATAAAGAAAATAAAAAATAAAAAAGCAATAAAGTTGGGTTGCTTCCCAACAAGCACCTAATTTAACGTCGCGGTACGATGCGAATCACTTTTTGCCTCCATTTCGAGCTTATAAATTGGATTCAAATTTTGATTCTTCTGTATGATCATGCTCTTGGGGAGGTGTAAAGCCTTAAAAGCCAAAAATTAAATAATTTCTTATGCACTTTTTGGCTTTAAGCTGAGTATCACCTTGCCTAGACGGCCTCATAAATTTCAAAGTATATGGCTCGTCTACCTCTTCCATTGTGCTATTTCTATACTCGTAAGGATTAATTCTCATTTCACTATCCGGACACAATGTTGAGAAGTGTTTTGAATGAGGTCCAACATACTCATATACATGAACTTCGAGATGTTCAACATGCTCTACCCCAATGACACTAGAGTCAAACTGAATATTTATCCTCAATGTCCTCAGTTGACTCTAGTATCACGCCTTCAACATTGGCATCCTCAAATTATAGTTGGCTAGGTTGTTGATGTTCTACTCTGACCTCATCCATAAGTGTGTCAATTGTTGACTCTAATTCATATTGATTTTTGCTACTATCCACCATATTGACTTGTTGAGCATTCAAAGATTCGACCACTTGACTCACTTGAGCCTTCAAGTTGTAAATAGTTACCTCTTGCCTTTGTATATACAATTTTGTCTAATTATTTGTTCCACAAGGCACATTAACATATCCTTGATCTCCTTTAGGTTAGCATCCCCAGGTTCTTTGTTCCTAGTAGCTTCACAAGTAAAAGTAGAACCATCATAATAAGATGTGGGGGGAGGGTGGGGGGATAATAAATATAAGCACAACCATAAATGTGATCATCTTGACCACCACACATATCACACACATTCTATAGATGCGATTGAGTTGGTGCACATAACTCGCTCTCGAGAATATATTGATAATTTTGGCATGATTAGTTTCCTCCACAATATGCACGAGGAAGATCAAAAACAGAATTGCCAACATCAAAAATCTCATAATTCCAAGATGTCATGTTTCTCAAATCAATAAGTAAAAATAAAATAAAAAAATACAAATACTAAAATAAAAAGTACAGACTTGATACCTGGCAATATGTACAGCTAACAACTACACCGCTAGCTCCCCAGTAACGGTGCTAAAATTTGATCACAACAACTATATCTTATAAAAAGGACTAAGCGATCGTTGTAAATATAATTCTATTTACAAGTGCGGAGCTGAATCCTACAGAGAATTAAGACATAACTATAATTGTTTATTATCACTAAGAAGACAAGCTCGAACAATTTCTAAGTTTTATATAGTAATATTCTTATGTATAACTAATTAACTAACAAATTAAATTAATAACTTGAGATACTAAGGGTTAGAGAAAGATTAAGTAGAGGTCTAGAGGTACGATTTCACCTATTGTTAGAATCTCCCGCACTACGTTTCCTATATATATATATTCGCATAAGTAGTCCCTATCGATCGTGAGCACTTTGGGTGTATATTCGCATAAGTATTCCCTATCGATCGTGAGTACTTTGGGTGTCATAGCTCTCTCTCAAAACTACCGCAATTTACTAGACATATTCTCTTAAACTACACTTGCTGGCACTAATTCACCGCTAACTAAGATCGCGCCAAGGTTTCGTTATCGCTAATCCCATCTTTAAACCCTCCGTATTGATCTATCACGTACGTTAGAAGTGATGTTGTTCAACAATTTCCTAAATGTGTACTATCTCTCGAGCAATATACACACTAAATAGGCATAGTTAATTGAGAGCTCTTCAATCAACAACAATGAAAGTGGAACAAGTAGAGAAAAATCAAAGGCAAATCTATTTTAAGCGTAGTAGAAAATCATCCTTCAATAGGTTCCATCAAACCCTAGATTAGAAAGCTTAGCTACTAATAACCGTACTAACAATCATGATAATAACTGAAAGCATTAAAATACAGATTTAGGAAGAACGGGAGAGAAAACTCTTGAGATTAGTTGCTTCCAAGTGTCCTCGTAGCCTTTTTCCTCTCCAATAATGTCTCACCAATAAGAAATAGGTATAGAACCCCTTTTATACATGTTAGGGGCGTATAGGGTCCAAACTACCAAGTCCTTGACTAATTAGGATGAAATCACCCTTAGTCGTCTCGCTTGGCGCCTGGCGGCAACCTGGACAACAAAATTTTCAACTTCTATGCTATTCTGCCATTGGCGTTTTGGTTGGTACCTAGGGCCAACCTGGGCAACAAAATCATACTCCGTCCATATTCTTCTATTTTACTTCACTTTGCCTGCAAACTTGCCAAATCAATTCAAATTGACTCCTACATATATAAACACCATTATTAGAGTCACAAATATTTTCACCAAATTTAACAAGATAGAGGTATTATGCAAGGTAAATTACAAGCAAAAATATGAATTTTTAGCCTAACAACAATGGGCCACATAATACATAAAGAATGACTCTCTCTCTCTCTCTCTCTCTCTCTCTATATATATATATATATATATATATATATATATATATATATAAACATATAAATGCTTAAAGTTTGTAAGCATACTTAGCCACTGAAAGTTGATTATTTAAGGAATACTAAAAATATAATTTAATTGATCTTTTAAATATATATACGGTCAAAATCGGGCCTACCCGATTTTGATATTTGATCAAGACAAAGGAGCTGCATCGGGGGAGGGGGTAGCCTCGTAATGAATCATACCCGAGCTCGAAGATAAGGCCTCGAGTCTAAAGATCTAAGTGCAAGCCGAGATCGGGAGGTACAGAAACCAATGCCATATGTGACAGACTTCAAACAAAGCACAATAACGGATAAACGAGATATCCGTAAATGGTCGAGGATCACGGTAGAAATCTTTGAACGGATCAAATCAAGAGTAGTGATTTGTGCCAATCATGGGATTTACTTCGCTAAGTAGAATTATACCTTAATAGGATTCCTCTTATATAATGAGGGGTCCCCATCATTTGTAAAGACTTACATTCTAACATATCATAGCAATACAATTCTCTCTTCAATTTACTTTCTCTTGTTTATGAACTTACTACTCTTTAACTGTTCTTACTCTACTAAGTTCGAGGGTTCATTAGCTCGAGGGAACAATCCAAGCATTGGCTTGTTTAACATTCTTGTCAATTTCCATCACTTATTTTTACATTATCAATTGGTATTAGGTAAAATCACTTATCTTTAAAACCACACTATATATTTAATTATTATCCAGTTTTAAGCCAAACAGTTTGGCGTCCACCATGGGCTAAGGATAATAGTGATTGCCTAGTATTTATCCTCATAACACACACTGATTTTACCCCTTTTCTCGTAATTATCTTTGATTTCGGGAATCAACATGTCAAACTCTCAAGCAGTGCCCACTCATATAGATACTGGCCTTGGTCTTAATGATGAGAACGAGCACATAGTCATCTGGGGTAACGGAGTACGTCTAATAAATCCCGATGGACCATACGCCATAGATCCAATCGATGTCAATTCTCGTATTGTGATTCATTGAAATTTAGGAGCTGACCCTGAAAATAGCATCCGCAGAGATGCCCAGGCAGCCGATCAGAATGCATAGAGTGGTGAAGAAGGCGGAATTGGCCTTCGAATGATATTTAAAATGTTACAAACTCAGCATGTTGCGATAGGGCAACTCTAAAATCAGAATCGGGCACCAAGAAAAATCAAACTTGATACATCATAGGAAGTTGTTCATAGGGTCGAACCTGTACAGGAGAAATTGAACGATAATGGATCGAGGACTGACCCCGCCATCATGAAGATACTGAAGGAGCTCACTAAACGGATTTAATTAGGAGAAAATAAAATTGAGGCTAATTATTAAAAGGTAGAAACATACAACTCACGGGTTGATCAAATACCGGGGGCACCCCTATTCTAGAGGGATTGGATTCGAAGAAGTTCGTGCAAAAGCGTTTTCCTCAAAGTGCGGCTTCTAAGGCCATTCCTACGAAGATCCGTATGCTGGACATTCCCAAGTACAATGGGACCACTGATCCTAATGAACACATCACTTCGTACACATGCGAAATAAAGGGAAATGACTTAGTAGATGATGAGATTGAATCCATTTTATTGACAAAATTTGGAGAAACTTTATCGAAAGGTGCAATGATATGGTATCATAAATAACCACCTAACTATATTGATTCTTTTGCTATGCTCGTAGATTCTTTTGCGAAAGCCGATGTCGGAGCCATCAAAGTTGCAACAAGTAAATCAGACCTCTTCAAAGTAAGACAAAAGGATAACGAGATGCTTAGAAAATTCGTATCTCGGTTCCAAAAGGGACAGATTGATTTTCCTCCAATCACCGACGGCTGGGCTGTTCAAGAGTTTACACAAGGTCTTAGCACTTGGAGTTCCATAGCTTCACAACAGTTAAAGCAAAATTTAATCAAATATCTAGCTATCACTTGGGCAGATGTACACAATCGGTATCAGTCGAAGATTAGGGTCGAAGATGATAAATTGGGAACTCGAGTTTCTTCAATTATCCCAATAGGTCCGTGGATAGATTTAAAAGGGATGTCGATCGGGAACCATGATCAAATTGAGATAGGTATCAGCCATACAATGGAGATCAGAAAAATAACGAGCCCGAAACCCCATCCAGAATGATAGAAGAAATGATCGGGGGCAGAGTTCTCAAGGGCTTATGAACAAAAGCGGTTTCGATAGGGTACGAGGAAGTACCTCGATTGTTAGAATACAATTTAAATGTCTATTCATCAAGTATTGTATTAGCCATTGGTTGGATTAAGGACACTAGATAGCCCAGACCCTTACAGACTGATCCAACTCAAAGGAACCCAAATAATGTGTGTAAATACCACGGAACCCATGGTCACAAAATTGAAGATTGTAGATAATTAAGGGATGAGGTAGCTCGTTTATTCAACAAAGGTCATCTTCGAGAGTTCTTGAGTGACCGATCAAAAAACCACTTCCGAGACAAGGATGCAAACATGAATAACAAACAGGAGGAACCACAACACGTAATTCATATGATCGTTGGTGGGGTCGATATTCCTTAGCGCCCGACATTTAAATGCACCAAAGTTACTATCAGAAGGAGAAGCATACCCGGAACTCCTTAGAAAAAGATACCTTATCTTTCAACAATGAGGATGCAGAAGGGATCGAACAGTCTCACAATGACGGACTGGTAATATCTATCCTTATGAATTAAATTCAAGTTAAACGTGTGTTGGTTAATCTAGGTAGTTTGAAAAACATTATTCGATCTAGAGTCGTAGAGCAGCTCGACCTCTTGGATCAACTCATGCTTGCGGCTCGAGTATACAACGGTTTCAATATGGCGAGTGAAACCACCAAAGGGGAAATAATTTTTCTGGTTAACGTAGTGAAGACTCACTATGAAATCAAGTTCCATGTAATCGATAGTGATATGAGATACAATACCCTGCTCGGGAGACCGTGGATTCATAATATGAGGGAATTAACTTCAACTCTTCATCAAGTCATAAAATTCCCAACACCAAAAAGAATCAAAATAATGTACGGCGAACAAGCCGCAGCCCAAGAATGTTTGCAATTGATGAATTAATACCGGTATCGACACTATCATCAACAAAGGGACAGGAATCGAAGGGAAAGTAGGAAGTCAAATAGCAACTACAGTCGCCAGCCTCGACTAGATTGGCACAACAGGAAAATTTTAAGGATGATAATTATATGATACCTCAAACCTTCGTAATGCACGATGACCACGAAGTCAACGGTTGAAGAGCTTGAACAAGTCATACTGATCGAGCACCTGCGCATTTGAAAAGTATACCTGGGCATGGGTTTAACCCCCAAGCTTAGGGAAAAACTTATTAAATTCCTTATTAAAAATATGGATTGCTTTTTTTGGTCCCACCTTGACATGACAGGGATCCTACCGAAGATTACCACTCATCGATTGAGCTTGGACCCGAAGTTCAGGACGGTAAAGAAAAAGAGAAGGCCATAGTCCGAGGTTAAGCGTATATTCATCAAGGATAAGGTAACCAAACTTCTTAAAATAGAGTACATTTGAGAAGTAAAATATCCCGAATGGCTAGAAAACGTAGTCATAGTCCCTAAAAAGGGTAATAAACTCAGAATGTGTGTGGACTATAAAAACTTAAACAAAGTATACCATAAATATTACATTTTTTTGCTGAATATTGATCGTGTGATCGAAGCTAAGGCCGGCCACAAGACCCTCAGCTTTATCGATGCATATTTCAGGTACAATCAAATACAAATGAAACCGAAAGATCAGGAAAAGACTTCGTTCATTACTAAGTACGTTACTTATTGCTATAATGTAATGTCGTTTGGGTTAAGAAATGCTGGTACTACTTATAAACTTATAGTAAATCGAATATTTGAAGAACAAATTAGTTAATCAATGGAGATTTATATTGATGACATGTTAGTTAAGTCCTTACATGCAGAGGACTATTTAACACATTTGCAGGAAACCTTCAGCACACTGAAAAAATACAAAATGAAGCTCAACCCAGAGAAATGTGCGTTCGGGGTCAGTTTAGGAAAGTTCATCGGTTTTATGGTATCAAATTGTGGAATTAAGATCAACCTTGATAAAATCAAGGCAAATGAAGACATCACAGTTGTGAACAGCCTTAGGGCCGTACAAAGATTAACATGGCAGAAAGTCATCTTAGGCCGGTTCATCTCGAGGACTTCAGATCAAAGTCACAGGTTCTTTTCACTTCCCAAAAAGAAGAGCAATTTCACTTGGACCCCGAAATGCCAATAGGAATTGGAAGAACGAAAGTAGTATCTTTCGAGCCCACCGTTGCTTCATACTCCAAAAGCGGATGAGCAACTCCAAGTATATTTGGCAGTAACGGAAGTTGCGGTAAGTGGTGTCCAAGTTCGAGAAGAGAAAGGTACGCAATTTCCTGTCTATTATGTTAGTAGAACTTTAGTGAGGCCGAAACCCAGTACTCACACTTAGAAAAATTAGCGCTTGCCCTAATAAGTGCCTCTATGAAACTAAAACCTTATTTTCAATGTCACCCTATTTGTGTTGTAAACACTTAGCCCCTTCGCAACATTCTGCATAAGCCCAAACTCTCGGGCCGATTGGACAAATGGTTCATCGAGATTAGCAAGCACGCTATTGAATATCAACCCTGAACAACCATTAAGTCTCAAAGCTTGGTAGACTTCGTGGCCGACTTCACACAATCCCTCGTACCCAAGGCTGAAAAGGAACTATTTCTAAAGTCGGGTACATCCTCGAGGGGGGAGTAGACCCTTTCCACATATGGTGCTTCAAATATGAATGGGTCCAAGCTGTACATCATTTTGAAGCCACCCACAGGCAGTACAATTAGGCAGTCTATCAAAACTTCAAAATTGACAAAGAATGAGGCAGAGTATGAGCCCATGATTGCATGTCTCAAGCTAGCTAAGAGTTGTTGAGCAGAGGTCATCGAGGCCAAGTGTGACTCCTAACTTGTGGTAAATCTGGTCAACTAATCTTTCGATGTTTGAGAAGATCGGAAGCAGAGGTACTTAGACAAGTTACAAGTTTCTCTACATCGATTTAAAGAATAGATGCTGCAACACATACCTCATGAACAAAATCATGAGGCTGATGCCCTCGCAAATTTAGGGTCGTCGATGGAAGATAATGAACTGAGCTTGAGGACTGTTGTGAAACTTTCAAGGTCAGTAATCGAAGAGAGACATGCCGAAATAAACTCCACAAGCCTAAATTGGTATTGGATGAATAAATATATTGAGTATCTAAAAAGCAGCAAGCTCCTATAAGATCCTAATGAATCAAGTACTCTTCGAACAAAGGCTGAACGATTCACATTGGCCGAAGATGGAACATTATAGAGAAGGATGTTTGATGGACCGTTGGTAGTATGTTTAGGTCCGGGAGGCACAAATTACATTCTACAAGAAATTTATGAAGCTAGTTGCAGGAACCATTCCGGCGCTGAATAACTAGTTCACAAAGTCATCAGAGCGGGATATTATTGGATCGATATATAAAGGGCACTAAGGAGTTCATTCAAAAATGCGACAAGTGCCAAAGACATGCGACGATAATCCGCCAACCCAAAGAGAAACTTCATTCGGTCCTATCCCCCTGGCCATTCATGAAATGGACGATGGGCATCGTCGGTCCTCTACCATCGACCCCTAGTAAAGTTAAATTCATTTTATTTATGACTGACTACTTCTCTAAGCGGGTTAAAGCACAGGCTTTTGAGAAGGTCAGAGAAAACAATTTATAGACTGCATCTAGGATCACATCATGTGCCGATTCGGGATACCTGGAAAGAAAGTATGCGATAATGGAATACAGTTTATTGGCATCAAAGTAACGAAGTTCCTCGAGGATAAAAACAAAAGGATATTATCAATGACGTATTATCCTAGTGGGAACCGACAGGCCGAATCAACAAACAAGACCATCATTCAGAAGCTAAATAAAATATTAAATGACACTATGGAAAAATGGAGAGAAAGTTTACCCAAAGTTCTTTGGGCGTACCGAACAACATTAAAATCTAGCACAGGGACAACACCGTTCTCCTTAGTAAATGGCACCGAAGCTCTGATCCCAGTCGAGGTCAGGGAATCTAACGTCAGGTTCCGATATACAACAAAAGAATCGAATCATGAGGCTATGAACACAAGCCTCGCATTGCTAGATGAAAATTGGGAAGCCGCCATCGTTAGAATGGTAGCACAAAAGCAGTGCATCGAAAGATTCTACAACCGAAGAGCCAATCTTCGCCACTTTAGAATCGGGGACTTAGTTTTGAGAAAAGTCACCCTCAATACTCGAGACCCAAATGAAAGGAAACTCACCTCAAATTGGGAAGGGCCAGATCAGGCCTCGGAGTCATTGGAAAAAGGATCTTACAAACTCGGCACAACGGACAACAATTGCCAAATAATTGGAACATATCACTGCTCAAACGATATTATTCCTAAGGTATGACTTTCCCCCTTTTCATTTGTGTTTGATACTAACTTATTACAAGTGTTCGATCGAAGGCATAGAGAAATACTTGAACACGAAGACCTTAGGTTTTAAAGCACGCATTGCACTCTTTTACCCTTAGATCAGTTTTTATCCAAAATAAGTTTTTCCAGCGAGGTTTTTAACGAGGAAACAATTATTTGTGCTACCTGGGGACAATTCAACAATATCCTATGATTCTTTACAATCAGCCTCGAATATTGGGGGGCATCACCTTGGATGTTATGTTCCCAATACTCCATATCAATGAGTCTCGATAGGTAAAAGCTTTTAAAGGGCCAAACAGTCAAATGAACCGTGTCCATGTAGATTACTCGAGCCCCGATGACAAAACATGTACGTATGAATGATCTATTGAAAGAAGTATTTTTGTCCTTACCAGATGTTCTATGCCTTAGTAAAATTTCTACTTTGCTTATGATCTATTGCGGAAACTTGCTCAAGCACTGATTGCAACTAAAGCTCAAGCTACCAACCCCGTACTCGGGGACTGCAGTCCAAAAATAAACATGTTCGAATTATTAAACTTTGAGATGATATGACCTTGAAAAGGCAACCCTCCATTTCATAGTCCACGACTATCCCATTCGAGGACAGGTCCTTCGAGCAAGTTCGAGGTATTATTGAGAAACAAGCCCAAAGGGCAAATCTCAAGTTAAAGGCTACCACTTAACTAACACGATTTGGAGACGTTCGAATTCCGTAATAAAATAGGCCTTCAAATATGGTCATAAAACCGGTTAAAAAAGGTTATCCTCGGCAAAGTTACAAAGTGTTTTAATAACATCAACCCTCTAAAACCTTAAGGGGTACCAAGTTGTTCGAACGCGAACAAACTTATGCTAAGACATAACAAAGAAAAAGATTTTTTAACAACAATGAATCCTAATGGGTACATATTTATCTCATTCTAAGGAATAAAAAATTATTATATGATTAAACGTTTTAAGCCAAAAAGGGAAAAAGCCACCCTTTTAAGGCCATATCACCCCAATTCAAAGAGCATAAGGGCCATTATATTCTTAGGTTCCAGTATCCACCCTCGCTCAACCAAAACCTAAGGGTTTTTTCTACTTCGAGTTCGAGCAAGTACTCACTCTATTATAGAGACTATACTAGTCCAATTTCGATCAAATCGCTTAAATTTAGGATTCACAAAAGACATTTTTGCAAAACAACAAAGTAAGTCAAAATCCTCACAAGATAAAAAGTACATAAGGCGAAAAGAAGAATGGAGTTTTCACAAAGCAGAAATTGGAGACGAGTTGGAAAGAAAATGGATCATTCATACATGCCAAAACAATTTACAAAGACCACACTGGGTCTTGCACAAAAAATCCAAAACAGAAAAAATTTTAAGTGCCTAATCTTCCCCAGGAGCCTCATCTCCATCCCCTCCTCTCTCGAATCCACTCGAGCTATCGGAACCATCATCATCAGAGACAAAGCTTTGGCTTCGGCCTCTAGCACTTTTTTGTTCTCGATATTGACAGTAAAGTCAAAGCCACGAGCATGAATCTCCTTGAGAATCTTTCTCCGAGACAAGCATTTGGCATGCTCAGCAACACAGAATGATCGAGCTTGAGTAGCATCAAAAATTTCCTTTGCTTGAGCGTGATCAGCTTCAGCATCAGCACCATAGACGGCCATGACCGCCTCCGTATCGGCCTTTACTCTTTCTGCCTCAGATGTGGCCTTTGCAAGCTCAGCGGCCAACCGAACCTCGAGCTCCTCAATTTTCTTAGCTCGCGCCAAGTTCTCCTTCTTCATGCTTTGGAGTTGACGTTTGGCTGAAGATAGCTAGGCCCGAGCCGAGTCTTTCTCCAAAGCAAGGTGGTACATGTTCTGCTTCCACCCCAAAGTCTCTACCTCCTTCATCTTGGCCTCCTCACGAAGTTTCTCGATCTTTTCAGCCCTTTGCTGAACCTGCAAGATTGAAGTGTTAGTCGTCATCTTCGAACTAATAAAACAAGCTTCCAAAAAAATATATTACCTGCTCAATCACGTCGGTTTGGCCATTGTGAGTTGTTTCTAATTGAGCTTGGAGGTCCTTGATCTCCTCTTCTTTTTTCCCAACAAGAAGTTTTAGGGCATCCCTCTCCTCTGCAAGCCTTTTAAGGTCAGCTTCACATCGATTAAACTATGCACAGGATTTAGAAAATGCTTTCCGATGAACCATCAAGGCCTATGAAGAAAGAAATGGAAGTCAAGCAAGAGGAAACAAAAGAAAAAGTAATATAGATAAAGAGATCTAAGGCTTACATGACTCAAGATTCGATGGGCTCATCGAAGATGCCCGACGCGTCACACAGATCGGAAGCATCATCGAATCCCATGAAGAAACCATGGAAAAGGCCCTCCCCTTCATGGGTCGTTCCCACATCGGGGGTCTCCTTGGCTTGGGCTTCCTGAATTTGCCCCTCAGAAAATAAGGGGCGGGGCGGTGAATCTTCAATATTTATTGCCCCAAGCGGGTTACTTGGGGCGTTCTCTTTGTTATGAAGGGACTTAGATTTGGCCCTTTCAGGTATGTCCACTGATTGCCTGTCATGGCGGGAGACATCTTTGGCCTCCGATGACTTGGGGAATTTTCTCGGGCCACCCTCCGAAATCCCTTTGGTCTGAAGCTGAACTTTTTCAACCATCATCTGCTCAGCAGACTTTGGGACCTTGGCACTCCTCTTTTGAGCCACCAACTCATACTCATCATCTTCTTTTTCATATTCTTCATCACATAACTTCTGAACTACATCCACAAGCAGGGCAGTGGTATCTTTCTTCAACCTGCGAGTTGTGCTCTTCTTAGGCTTTGGAGTATAAATGGCGAGGCCATTTTCCTCTTCTTATCCTTGGCCAGTTTCGTGGCCTCCTCCTTTTCCCCATGCGGGGGAGGCCTCATGATAGCATTACCCCCGAGACTTGCATGAAAGGAAACCAAGTATAAATAAAAAGAGACATTTCAAAGAAGAACGTCAAACACATGAAAAGAAACTTACTATAATTTTTGGCCTCCCATCGACCCTTTGCCAAATCGCGCGATGAGCGCTTATCATATGTGAAAGTCGTAGCTAGTTTCTAAACATATCCCTCAAGGTTCAGAATCATACCACGCACCCACGAGACCACTATATCATAGAAAGAACATCGGCGAGAAAAAACAAAAGAAACAAAACAACATATGGAGGTCAAGGGCAGAGTTTGTACTTATGCTTCATGTTCCATTCTTCAGGGAATGGCATTTTCTCGGTCGGGATTATGTCAGAAGTTCTCACTCGGACAAATCGGCCCATCTATCCTTGGTCCTTGTCCTTGTCTATGCTTGAGAACAACACTTTGGTGGCCCGACGCTGAAGCCTTATTAATCTGCCTCGATAGAGATGGGCTCTGACAGTCTAATGAGATGGTCGAGGGTAAAAGGCATCCTTTTGACCTTGTTCACGAAAAATCAGTGCAAAATAACAATACGAAAGATAGAAGGATGGATCTGGCCTAGGTTTATTCGGTATTAGCGGCAGAAGTCGAAGATAATAGGATCGGCAGGACCCAACGTAAAAAGGTTAGTGTAAAAACTTAAGAACCCTTCTACGTAAGTAGTGATGTCCTCTTCAGGGGCCAGAATTACCACCTCTTTGCCTTCCCAATGACAATATTTCTTCACCTGCTTAAGATCACCCTTAGTTATTGAGCATATATATCTCTGTATTGTCTCGCATCGGCCAAGGACCGACGAGGGTTTCATAACTTTAAAGTCAGAAGTAAGATCGCGCAGCTCGAGAACATACTCCTCGATGCATGGCTCCACCATCATCTTATCGCCGGTCGGTTGCGATGAAGAACTTTCTCCTTTTGAGGAACGCTTTTTGATGTTTTTGCCATTTTTATATAGATTCTGAGAAAGACGGAGATAGGTTTTGATGTTTTGAGGAAAGATTAAAAATGGGATTTGAAGAACTTGCGAAATTGGAAGAATTTAAAGGAAGTAAAGTGCTTTGGAGATTTAAGGGAAGTTTTGAAAGTAAAGTTTGAAAACATTATGGTGAAGGCCTATTTATAATGTTTGTTGTGACGGTTCAAAGAAGTCAGTGGACGACCATCAACTAACATTCATTAATGGTTTTGGGAACTATATTGACGTGACACTTTAGTCGATTCTGTTGCTTACGTCATGAGGATGATGTCATGATAGATCAAGGTATAAAATCGAAAGCTCATTACATTTTCTCCTCATTAATTCAAAGAAACGAGGGGACTACCTTATACGGTCAAAATCGATCCTACCTAATTTTGCTATTTGATCGAGATAAGGGAGCTGCATCGGGGGGTAGCTTCATAATGAATCGGACCCGAGCTCGAAGACGAGGCATCGAGTCTAATGATCGAAGTGCCTACCGAGATCGAGAGGTATAGCAACCAAGGCCATATGTGATAGACTTCGAACGAAGCACAATAACATAAATATGAGATATCCGTAACCGGTCAGGAATCATGGCTAAAATCTCCTTACGGATCAAATTAAGGGCGGTTATTTGTTCCAATCATGGGATTTACTTCTGTAATTAGGATTATATCTTAATTAAAATTCTTCTACTATATAAAGAGGGGTCCTCATCATTTGTGAAGACTTACATCCTGAACACATCAAAGCAATACAATTCTCTCTTCAATTTACTTTCTCTTGTTTATCAGCTTACTGCTCTTTAACTGTTCTTACTCTACTATGCTCGAGGGTTCATTAGCTCTAGTGCACTGTCCAAGCATTGGCTTGTTTTATATTCTTGTAAATTTCCATCACTTATCTTTACGTTATCAATTAGTATTAGGTAAAATCTCGTATCCTTAATAACACACTATAAATTTAATTGTTATCCAATTTTTAGGGTAAACAAAATATTTGGTAGGGACATGGACAAAAGGAGAGGCTAACTGATGTCGATTTTGGAGCATGTCTTGAATGCTAGATTAAGTCGTTAACATGCTATGAGCACGGAATTTTTGACCCACATGAATTACTCCTACAAAATCCGAAAGAATTAAAATTTTCTTTTATTTGTTTGCCATTTTAGGAATTATTGCAGAATTTTCTTAATTATTTACATTTTTCTGTGCATGTTTAATTTTATTTAATTCATGAAAATACAAGAATACTTTGTATTTGCATTTAAGATTTAATTTTAAATTTCTAGGCTAATTATTAAATTAGTTGTTTTGTAAAATTGAAAAATCAATAAAATAATTCACTTTGCATTTTTAACTTTTAATTTTAAATTTTGTAGTTTTTCTTTTAATTTTGGAATTAATTTATTGTTGTAAATACTATGTTGATTAATTAATGTAATTTGGTAAGTTAATTTCCTATAAGAATCAATTTACATTTTTATTTTAATTTGAAAAGAAAAAGAAAATTGGAAATTAAAAGAAAAAGAAAAGAACAACAAAAGGCTACTTTGATTTTGGGCCAATTTGGTAGCCCAATTGAATAATCCCCAGGACGCGTTCAAGATCCGGCCGAACTCCACCCCATACGTGGTCCAAATCCCCACTATGACGAAACGACACCATTTTGAGACTCTTTATCCCAGCCGTTGATTCCCACTCATGGAACGACTGGGAACTGGGATTCTCATTTGTATTTAACTGTCTAATCGAGCCTTATCCCCCCCCCCCCAATTTCATCTCTCTTCACTCATCATCCGTAACCTTAGAGACATGAAGAACCATAAAATGTCGTCCTCAAATTCCCCAAACCATCCAGCGGTGGCTCACCTCAAACAACTTCCCAAATCACACCCCATACCCCTGGCCTCTCCTCTTTCCAAAATCCAAAACCACTTCCCTCGAATCCCTCTCCATCTGTTTGAATTTCAGATCTAAGGACGAAGCCCTAAACCCCAAATTGCCTTACCCTCGGATCTGTAGCATGCAAGACCTAGACCTCTGAGTTTTCAAGTTTTGAAGGTTGATTTAACACAAAATTAATATTGTTCGCTTGTTCTTGACAAAATTAATTTGCCTTGCTTAGTGTGATGACCCGGCCAATCGTCTCATGAGTTACCGGTCCATTTACCCCATTTCTGCTTCTTATTTTCTTGTCCATCTATGTTTTGAGGTATCACGTTGGTTGGATTGTATCCGAATTGGTTTTGGGTGAAGTTTGAGACACTTAGTCTCTTTTAAGAAAGATTAAATTGGAAAAGTCAACCAGATATTGAATTATGGGTTAGAGGGATCGGAAGTGAGTTCTGATGGTTTGGTTAGCTTTGCGAGGTGATTTATGACTTAGGAGTGTGATCAGAATGGCTTTTAGAGGTTTGGAGTAGAATTAGGCTTGAATTGACGAAATTGATATTTTAGCGATTTCCGGTTGATAGGCGAGATTTGGATATAGGGGTCGGAATGGAATTCTGAGGGTTGTAGTAGCTTCATTATGTCATTTGGGATGTATGTACAAAATTTCAGGTCATTTGGACGTGGTTTGGTTGGGTTTTTTATCAAAAGCGTATTTCGGAAGATTTTAGAAACTTAAGCTTGAATCCGGTGTGTTTTGGGTCATTTGATGTTTTTTGAGGTGTTTTGATGATTGGAACAAGTTTGAATAAGGTATTGGTTTATGTTCGTGCTTTTGGTTGAGGTCCCGGGGGCCTCGGGATGATTCGGGGGGGAGGGGGGCTAACGGGGAGATTGGAGATTTGTTGCAGCAGCTGATATTGCTGCTTCTGGTGTTTTTGTACCTGTAGTTTGGGGACCGCAGGTGCGGTGTCGCACGTGCGGAGGGGAAGGCGCAAATGCGGTATGGAGAGGTAGAGTTAGGAACTGCATATGCAGTATGGGGATCGCACATGCGGAGTCGCACATGCGACCAGTTGACCGCAGATGCGGTATGTGGCCGTTAAGTGAGTTCCGCAGAAGTGGATGAGTTGACCGCATATGCAGTATAGCAGAAGCGGGTTTTGGACCACAGATGCAGAAAGGCTTGGGCAGACCATATATGTTATTTCATTTTGTATTTTTGGGTTATTTCACTATTGTTGCCTTCGACCTTGGAGTTTTTTGGGCAATTCTGAAGAGAGAAATCAATATACTTCATTAAGGTAAGGAATTTTTGACCTAAAACTCAATTCAATGGTTGTATTTCATGAATTTAGAGCTGTAATTAAAGGAATTGAAGGGCAAAAATGGAGGATTAGGGCTTGAGTTTAAGAGGCCTTTAAATGTGGATTTGAGGGGTCATTTGGACTCCGATTTTAGTATTTTTGATATGTATGAACTCGTGGGGAGATAAGGAACCTATTGGTGTATGAGTTTCTGAGTTTTTGGATTTTTGGTATTTTTTGATTGTTTTCACTTGGGCTTTGTTCCCTTAGCATATTTTGACGTCCTTGATCTGATTTTGGATAGATTCAATGCGCGTGGAGGCTGATTTGTGGGGAAAAGGTGTCATGAGCTAGAGATTTAGCCGGTTCAAGGTGAGTAATGATTGTAAATGATGTTCTAAGGGTTGGAAACCCCGGATTTTGTACCATAGTACTATATTATGGCGAGGCACACGCTCGATAACGAGCGTGGGGTCGTGTACTATTAGGGATTTGAAATTGGTCCGCCCGGATTGATTATTTTACCGCGTATTTGATTGAAAACTATTTGTTATCATCGTTTATTGGGCTGAATGCTATATTTGGGCTTCGTGCCAATTACTTGAACCCTTTGGGTCTTTTATTTGATATTTCCTCACTGTTTTGACTTACTACTTGAACTTAGTCATATTAAATTCCACTGTTTTACTACTTAGCCATTTTTACTCGGTTTTTAGATTTAAATGATATTTTAAATAATGTTTGGGCTGACCAACACTGTTTTACTATTGCCCTAGGGGCTTGTGATGATTTTTGACTTAGTAAGGCCGAGGGCCTATATTATGAGCAGATACTGATACTGATTGGAGGCCGAGAGCCTGGGATATGTACGCCGCGAGGTGGTTTGATTGATGTGAGGCTGAGTGCCTAGGTTTGATGACACGATATGGCTTGTTATTGCTCTTGGGCCGTAAGGAGCCCTTCCAGGAGTCTGTACACCCCCAGTGAGCGCAGGTACCCATGATGATATCAGATTGAGCCCGAGGGGCTGGTATGTTTCTGAGATGTTTCTCGAGGGGCGGATTTGGTGATATTGTGCCGAGGGGCAAAGTTCTATTTGTTTACTTTACCTTAACTATCTGTCAATTTATCGGTTTATTTGTTGAGAAAAGGATTTTACTTGATTTTTACTGGTTTTACTGTTTTTAACTGATTTCACTACTTCTTTATAGAATGCCTTGTACCTTATGTGTTTTCTTACTTTCAGTCATTATTTGTAATTATTACTCACTGAGTTGGAGTACTCACTATACTCCCTGCACCCTATGTGCAGATTCAGGCGCATCTGGTCCCGCTCCCGAGTGCTGATTCATTCCGGCTTCAGGCGGATCTTCGAGGAGTCTTTAGGTAGTTGTTGGCATTCACAGCCTGGAGCTTCTCTCTATCTATTTTTTCATGTTCTTAGTTCAATATTTAAAACTATATAGTTGCATTTGAGGATTTCGTATTGTTGGATGCTCGTGACTTGTGACACCCCGGTTAGGGCTGTGTCAGGTTGGATTTTCTGCATTATTATTGATATTCTGCTATTCAGTATTATTAAATCATGTTTGGACTATTTTGTGTTGGTTAACTATTCTTAAAAGATGAATTAGGTTAAACTGGCTGGCCTTGTCTTCACGAGAGGCGCCATTATGATCGGGTTCGGGGTTAGGGTCGTGACAAGTTGGTATCAGAGCTTAGGTTACATAGGTCTCACGAGTCATGAGCAGGTTTAGAAGAGTCTTGCAGATCAGGATGGAGACGTCTGTATTTATCTTCGAGAGGCTGCAGAACCCTCAGAAAAACATCACATTCTTGAACTTCTTATCGTGCGAGTTTGTTGATCCGTGTACTAAACTTTTGTTGTTCTATTATCTCACATATGGTGAGTACACGCGCTACCTGATAGGGTAGACAACCCCCAGTGTCACCAGTTGTGACCACTAGAGGCCGAGGATGCGGTCGTGGTTGTGGTAGAGGAAGAGTAGCGAGGGCAGCACCTGTAGATCCACCAGCTGCCCCAGTTTAGGACTAGTTTCCTGCTCTGGACCCTCCAGCAGCACCAGCTATGCCTATTGTGATTCTGGGTCTTCAAAAGTCCTTTGCTTAGATTTTATCAGTTTAAACTGGCCTAGCTCAGGCAGTTTCAGCCACTATAGCCGCAACTACTTCACAATCTTGGAGAGGCATCAGACTCCAGCCCCCCGCACACTTGAGCAGGTCTTGCATGGCCTTCAAACGTCGGGGGCACATCCAAGCTAGACAGTCAAAGCTGCTCAGGACTTTGTAGTTTCGGTCATGCCAGAGGATGAGCAACATAGGTTGGAGAGATTTGGGAGACTTCAACCTCCGACCTTCAGCGGCGTAGAGGGCGAGGATGCCTAGGGCTTTCTAGACAAGTGTTAGAGGATGTTTCGTATAATCGGTATCTTGGAGACCAGTGGGGTCTCTTTCACTACTTATCAATTTTCAGGACCTGCATTCACCTGGTGGGAGGATTTTGAGAGGCGCAGGCCTGTTGGTGTAGCACCTCTTTCCTAGAAGCAGTTCTCCATTCTCTTTCTGGAGAAGTATGTACCGCAATCTCACAGAGAGGAGCTTCATAGGCAGTTTGAGTGGTTGCATCAGGGAGACATGACCATATCACAATATGAGTTGAAATTTTTTGAGTTGGGTCGTCATGCCATCTATTTGGTCCTGACAGATCGAGAGAGGATTAAGAGGTTTGTCGATGGTCTTTCTTATCAGCTCCATATTCTTATGACCAGGGAAAAGGTGACTGGTGCTACATTCGAGGAGGTTGTGGATATTGCTAGGGAGATTGAGTCTGTCCGCCGCCAGGAGCGAGAGGAGAGGGAGGCCAAGAGGTCTCGAGGACCTGGTAGCTACAGTGGTGGTCCTTTGAGGGGCCAATTTCAATATGGCAGAGGTCAACAGTTCCGACATGGTCAGTCTGATCGCTCAAATTATTGAGGGGCGTCATCAGGTCATAGATCCCATAGCTCACACCAGGGGCATTCTTTACTTAGTGCCCTCCAAGCTTAGAGTTCATCCCGTGCTCCATCTGTTCAGGGCTTTTCTACGCCAAGTGCATCTGCTGGTCACTCCGATGCGAGGGGTTCTCATCAGTCCCTTTCTCCAGCATCTAGGAGTTGTTATGAGTGCGGTGAGATGAGCTATATGTGGAGGCAGTGTCCCCACCGTGTAGATAGTTCATCCCAGCAGAGAGGCCAGTCATTAGCTTTAGCTCCAGTTGCTCCACTATTACCCACCCAGCCAGCTAGGGGTGGTGATCATTTAGCCAGGGGTCACCCCAGAGGGGGAGGTCGATAAGGGGGCGGTCAGGCTTGTTTCTATGCTATTCCAGGTAGATCTGATGCTATTGCCTCCGATGCTGTCATTTCAGGTATTATTTTAGTCTGTCATAGAGATGCCTCTATATTATTTGATCCCGGTTCCACCTATTCTTATGTTTCATCATAGTTTGCTTTCTATTTAGGTACTCCTCGTGAATTTCTTGTTTTACCTATTTATGTATCTACCCCGGTGGGCGATACTGTTATTGTAGACTGTGTGTACCGGTTGTGTGTGGTGATTATTAGGGTTCTGGAGAACCGAGTTGATCTATTATTATTGAATATGGTGGATTTTGATGTTATTCTGGGCATGGATTGGCTATATCCATATCGCGCTATTCTGGACTGTCATGCCAAGACAGTTACATTTGCTATACCGGGTGTGCTACAAATTGAGTGGCGAGGTGTGACTAATTACGTTCCTGGTAGAGTATTTTTTTCTTGATGGCCCGGCGTATGGTTGGGAAGGGTTGTCATTCGTATCTTGCCTTTGTGAGAGATGTGGGAGCTGAGATTCCCAATATTGATTATGTCCCAGTTGTGAGGGATTTCCCCGATGTATTTCCTCTAGACCTGCTAGGCATCCCATCGGATAGGGATATTGATTTTGGTATTGACCTGGTGCCGGGCACTTAGCCTATTTCTCTTCCGTGGTATCGTAAGGCACCAGCGGAGCTGAAGGAGTTAAAGGAGCAGCTTCAGAAACTCCTAGATAAGGGGTTAATTCGGCCTAGTGTGTCACCTTGGAGTGCGCTGGTTCTGTTTGTGAAGAAGAAGGATGGCACTATGAGCATGTGCATTAATTATAGGTAATTGAACAAAGTAACAATTAAGAACAAGCATCCTATGCCTCGCATTGATGATTTATTCGACCAGCTTTAGGGAACGAGGGTATTCTCCAAGATTGATCTCTGTTCGGGTTATCACTAGTTGAAGATCAGGGATTTGGATATTCTTAAGATGGACTTAAGGACCAGATATGGTAACTATGAGTTCCTGGTTATGTCTTTTGGGCTAAACAATGCCCCAACAACGTTCATGCATCTGATGAACAACATGTTCCGGCCTTATCTTAATCGTTTGTCATAGTTTTCATTGATGATATCCTGGTATATTCGCATAGTCAGGAGGAGCACACGGAGCATTTGAGGGTTGTGTTGCAGAGATTGAGGGAGGAGAAGCTTTATGCAAAGTGCTCCATATGTAATTTTTTGCTCAGTTCAGTGGAATTCTTGGGGCACGTGGTGTCCAGTGAGGGTATTCAAGTTGACCTAAAGAAAATAGAGGCAGTTCAGAGCTGGCCCAGACCGTCCTCAGCCACAGATATTTGTAGTTTTCTTGGTTTGGCAGGCTATTATCACCAGTTTGTTCAGGGATTCTCATCTATCGCATCGCCCTCGACCAAGTTGACTCAGAAGGGTGCTTCATTTTTATGGTCGGAAGAATGTAAGGAGATCTTTCAGAAGCTCAAGGCAGCTTTGACCAGAGCTCTAATATTGGTTTTGGCATCAGCTTCAGGTTCATATACCATGTATTGTGATGCTTTGAGAGTAGGGATTGGTTGTGTGTTGATGCAGGAGGGTAGAGTTATTACTTATGCTTCTCATCAGCTGAAACCCCATGAGAAGAACTACCCCGTTCATGATTTGGAGTTGGCTGCCATAGTTCACGCGTTGAAGATTTAGAAGCATTACTTTTATGGCATATCTTGTGAGGTATTCACTGATCATCGCAGTCTACATCATTTGTTCAAGCAAAAGGATCTTAATTTGAGGCAGCGGAGGTGGTTGGAGTTGCTTAAGGATTATGACATCAATATATTGTACCATCCGGGGAAGGCCAATGTGGTGGCCGATGCTTTAAGCCGAAAGGCAGTGAGTATGGGGAGTTTGGCATATATTCCAATTGGGGAGAGACCTCTTGCGGTTGATGTGCAGGCTTTAGCCAACCAGTTCGTGAGATTGGATATGTCGGAGCCTACTCGGGTGTTAGCTTGTGTGGTTTCTCGATCTTCCCTATATGAGCGCATCTGAGAGCGCCAGTAGGATGATCCATATTTGCTCGTCCTTAGGGATTGAGTTCAGCATGATGATGCCAGAAATGTGACCATTGGGGATGATAAGGTATTGAGGATGCATGGCCGGATTTGTGCGCCTAATGTATATGGGCTTCGGGAGTTGATTTTGGAAGAGGCTCATAGCTCGCAGTATTCCATGCACCCGGGTTCCTTGAAGATGTATTAGGATTTGAGGCAGCACTACTAGTGGAGAAGAATGAAGAAAGACATTATTGGATTTGTAGCTCTGTGTCTCAATTGTCAGCAGGTGAAATATGAGCACCAAAGACCGGGTGGCTTACTTCAGCAAATGGATATTCCAGAGTGAAAATGGGAGAGGATCACTATGGACTTTGTTGTTGGACTTCCACGAACTTTGAAGAAGTTCGATACTATTTGGGTGATTGTGGATCGGCTGACCAAGTCTGCGCACTTCATTCCTATCTGTACTACTTATTCTTTAGAGCAGTTAGCAGAGATATATATCCGGGAGATTGTTCGGTTACATGGTATCCCAGTTTCCATCATTTCAGATCGGGGCACCCATTTTACTTCCCAGTTTTGGACGTCTTTTCAGTGGGAGTTCTGTACTTAGGTGGAGTTGAGCACAACCTTTCACCCTCAGACGAACGGGCAGTCCGAGTGCACTATTCAGATATTGGAGGATATGCTACGTGCTTGTGTTATTGATTTCGGAGGGTCATGGGATCAGTTTCTACCACTTGCAGAGTTTGCTTATAACAATAGCTACCAGTCAAGTATTCAGATGGCTCCGTATGAGGCTTTGTATGGGAGGCGGTGTAGATCTCCAGTTGGTTGGTTCGAGCCCGGTAAAGCTAGGCTATTGGGGATAGATTTGGTTCAGGATGCTTTAGATAAGTTGAAGGTGATTCAGGAGAGGATTCGTACAGCACAGTAGAGGCAAAAGAGTTATGCTGACAGGAAGGTTTGAGATGTGTCCTACATGGTTGGTGAGAAGGTTCTGTTGAAGGTTTCACCCACGAAGTGTGTTATGAGATTCAGAATGAAAGGGAAGTTGAGTCCGCGGTTCATTGGGCCTTTAGAGGTAATTCAGAGGATTAGAGAGGTGGCTTATGAGCTTGCTTTGCCACCCATCTTGTCGAGCATGCATCCGGTTTTCCATGTTTTTATGATCTGGAAGTATATTGGAGATCTATCTCATGTTCTGGATTTTAGCATGGTTCAGTTGGAGGGTGATTTGACTTATGATGTGGAGCCAACAACTATTTTGGGGCGTCAGGTTCAGAAGTTGAGATCGAAAGATATAGCTTCAGTGAAAGTGCAGTGGAGAGGTCCGCTCGTGGAGGAGGCCACCTGAGAGACCGAGCGGGAGATGCGGAGCAGATATCCTCACCTGTTTGAGGCTTCAGGTATATTTCTTGACTCGTTCGAGGACAAATGTTTGTTTTAGTTAGGAAGGACGTGACGACCCGGCCGATCATCTCATAAGTTACCAGTGCGTTTCCCCTATTTCTGCATCTTATTACCTTGTTCATCTGTGTTTTGAGGTATCAGGTTGGTTAGCTTGAATCTGGATTGGTTTTGGATGAAGTTTGAGACACTTAGTCTCTTTTGAGAAAGATTAAGTTAAAAAGTCAACTGGATGTTGACTTATGGGTTAGAGGACTCGGATGTGAGTTTCGATGGTTCGGTTAGCTTCGGGAAGTGATTTATGACTTAGGAGTGTGATCGGTATGGGTTTTGGAGGTTTGGAGTAGAATTAGGCTTGAATTGGCGAAATTAATATTTAAGCGATTTCCGATTGATAGGCGAGATTCTGATAGGGGGTTCGGAACTGAATTTCGAGAGTTGTAGTAGCTTCTTTATGTCATTTGGGATGTGTGTGCAAAATTTCAGGTCATTTGGATGTGGTTTGGTTTGGTTGTTTACCAAAAGCGTATTTCAAAAGATTTTAGAAACTAAGGCTTGAATCCGGTGTGTTTTGAGTGATTTGATGTTATTTGATGTGTTTTGATGATTGAAACAAGTTTGAATAAGGTATTGGGTTATGTTCGTGCTTTCGGTTGAGGTCCCGGGGGCCTCGGGAAGATTTTGGGTGGCTAACAGGGAGATTGGAGATTTGTTAAAGCAGCTGATATTGCTACTTCTGGTGTTTTCGCACCTGCAGTTTTGGGGACGCAGGTGCGGTGTCGCACGTGCGGAAGGAAAGGCGCAGATGCGGTATAAAGAGGTAGAGTCAGGAACCGCATATGCGGTATGGGGACCGCACCTGCGGAGTCGCAGATGCGACCAGTAGACTACATATGCGATATGTGGCCATTAAGTGAGTTCTACAGAAGCAAAGGAGTTGACCGCATATGCGGTACCGCAGAAGCGGATTTTGGACTGCAGATGTGGAAAGGCCTGGGCAGACCATAAATATTATTTCATTTCGCGATTTTGGGTTATTTCACCATTGTTGCCTTTGACCTTGGAGCTTTTTGGGCGATTCTGAAGAGAGAAATCAAGAGACTTCGTTAAGGTAAGGAATTTTGGACCTGAAACTCAATTCTGTGGTTGTATTTCATGAATTTAGGTATGTAATTAAAGGAATTAAAGTCCAAAAATGAAGGATTAGGGCTTGAGTTTAAGAGGCCTTTAAATGGAGATTTGAGGGGTCATTTGGACTCCGATTTTAGTATTTTTGATATTTATGAACTCGTGGGGAGATAAGGAACCTTTGGTGTAAAAATTTCTGAGTTTCGGGATTTTTAGTATTTTTCGATTGTTTTCACTTGGGCTTTGTTCCTTTAGCATATTTTGACGTCCTCCTTCTGATTTTGGATAGATTCGATGTGCGTGGAGGCTGATTTTGAGGGACAAAGGTGTCGCGAGCTAGAGATTTAGCTGGTTCAAGGTGAGTAATGATTGTAAATGATGTTCTGAAGGTTTGAAACCCTGGATTGTGTATCATAGTACTTTACTGAGGTGAGGCACACGCTCGATGACGAGCGTGGGGTTGTGTACTATTAGGGATTTGAACTTGGTCCATTCCGATTGATGATTTTATTGCGTATTTAATTGAAAACTATTTGTTATCATCGTTTATTAGGCTGAATGCCATATTTGGGCTTCATGCCAACTACTTGAACCCTTCAGGGCTTTTATTTGATATTTTCTCACTATTTTGTCTTACTATTTGAGCTCAGTCATATTAAATTTCACTGTTTTACTATTCTGCCGTTTTAATCGGTTTTGAGATTTAAATGATATTTTAAATGATGTTTGGGTTGTGAAATACTATTTTACTATTGCCCGAGGGGCTTGTGATGATTTTTGACTAAGGCCAAGGGCCTATATTGTGAGGAGATACTAATACCGATTGGAGGCCGAGAGCCTGAGATATGTACACCACAAGGTGGCTTGATTGATGCGTTTGGGTCGTAAGGGGCCCCTCCAGGAGTCTGCACACCCCCAGTGAGCACGTGTACCCATGATGATGTGAGATTGAGCCCGAGGGGCAAACTTCTATTTGTTTACTTTACCTTAACTGTCTGTCAATTTACCAGTTTATTTGTTGAGAAAAGGATTTTACTTGATTTTCACTGATTTTACTGTTTTTAACTTATTTCACTGCTTCTTTATAAAATTCCTTGTGCTTTACATGTTTTCTTACTTTCAGTCATTATTTATAATTGTTACTTACTGAGTTGGAGTACTCACTTTACTCCCTGCACCCTGTGTGCAGATTCTGGCACATCTGGTCCCGCTTCCGAGTGTTGATTCATTCTGTCACACCTCCTTTTTCACGTTACACCCCCGGAAGGGTGTAAAGGAGTTTTTCCAATTTAAGGACAATCAGAACGGGATTAGTTATTTAAGTTTTTCAGAGTCGCCACTTGAGAATATAATGGTGTCCCAAGTCACCGGTTTAATCCCGAACCGAGGAAAGTTTGACTCTATTACAGTCTGCGAACTAGAAATCCGGATAAGGAATTCTGTTAACCCGGGAGAAGGTGTTAGGAACTCCCGAATTCCGTGGTTCTAGCACGGTCGCTCAACTGTTGAATTTGATTTTATCTGATTCCAGTTGTATGTTGTTAACCATGTATATTAATGTTCCGCTTTTTTCAAATTTTAAGAATTACAACGTCGTGAAAATGCATTCTTTAACCAAACCATACCAGTACGCCTGTGGCTTTGGATACATTTCGACTTCGTTGGGAGTTGGATTTGGGTCACATAAATGTGCACCCGTTCATGAGAATGTATGTTAAAATTGTGCCTAACGGTGTCTATTTCTTTGGGAAAGATCGTGGAATTATCTAAACGATCATTCCGATATCTAAATCATTGTAGTTGTTATTTGAGGACCCCGTTTGTCTATTTATGACGGGATTCATCTCATTAAATTTTAAAGGTCAACCTATATTGTACTAAG